>PVKM010013213.1:0-30501 GCA_004027735.1 Carollia perspicillata
CACACACACACACACAGAAATAAAACAGAAAACCCAAAATACATGCAGAGTGAAGAAAGTGGAAGTGTTTTGAATTATGCAAAGTATTAACTCATAATTCTTTATTATCACCATATTCTTCAAACTTTTCTATAATGTTTTCAATAATTCTGTAACATTTACCTTGGTAGCAAACATCCACTAAACATTATATATATATTTGTTTTTTTTAACCACTATTCTTTTATTGCTTAAAATTTTTTCTTTCCTATACATCAGTGATTTTCAACCATTTTCTATCTCATGGCACACATAAACTAATTACTAAAATTCAGTGGCACACCAAAAATATATATATATTTGCCAAGCCGACAAAAATAGCTATAATTTTGACTGATTTACAAAAAAATAATAATGGCAATTACCTACCCTTTTTGCTCCAAAGTAACAAAAATCAGGTGCCTATACTTGTATATTAGGAATTCTTATACCAAGAAATTAACCAACAAAACACAAACATATTATGCAATGTAACCAAAAAGACGCAATTCTATTATATGAGCATGACCTATATACTTATGGTTCAAGACAGGGCATTCACATAGAATGGCTATTGTTGTGTTGGCTGTTGTCACTTTTTACAATCTAAGGGAAAACAGGTCAGTGCTCCTGACTAAGTGGTCAGGTATTGCATATTTTAAAAATTATTGCAGCACACAGGTTGGAAAGTGCTGCTAGAGATGAAAAAGAAAGAAAATATGAGTTAAAATCTGCTTTCCTTCACCATACAGAGCCTTAAATGTTGCTGTTTGCATACACAATGCTCAAGAGACCTAGCAGTTTTAGGTACTTTAGAGATTAATAGTGGGGGAGAGGAGAAAAACTTGGAAGTCCCTAAGTGCCGCTTTATTTCTCTCATTACCAAGAGCAGTCGAACAGTGCACTTCCTCTCGGTCTCCCTTTGGACAGAGCTGCACTTTTTCACAGTGTTATGCAACATAAAAGCTGATTTTTTCAACCCAGATACAGAACCTTAAATGTCGCTTGTTTCCTTATTAACTCCCTGCCTTCCTTTCTTCCATCCTTCCTTTTTCCTTTATGTCTTAAAAAAAAAAAAAAACTTATTTGGAGTCTATTACAATCTAGGCACCACATCATGTATTGGAAAGTCAACCAAATGTCCAATGAGATGGGTTTGTACCCTCATAGTGGTTATAGTGTAGTGATAAAATATATGTCCATAAAGAATTTTACCAGGGTAATTAATTTCAAGAAAAATAAGAAATGACCAAGTACTGAGAGAGGTTACAGCATGGTCTGATATGTTTCAGGAAAGACCTTCCCTAAGAACTACCTGCAGGCTGAGACCTGGGGGATACTCCCCAAACTTTGTTGGGGAGAGGGTATTCTGGACAATATAAATGACCTGCAGAAGGACCTAAAGTGAGAAAATACAGGGAAGCTTTTAAGATATGAAAATGTTAGAGATCTAGAGAAAAAATATGAGAAATAAAACTACAATGGATGAGCACTGCATAGGTAATGGGGCTTCAGGCTGAGAAAAATGAAAAATCTTTAAAGGGTTATATTCATGGGAACTGCACGGGCAGATTTGCATTTTTAAAAGATTTGTCTACTCTCTAGAAAACAGTCACCTGGGATTACTAATACAGGGGTGTACGCTGGGAGTTGCAGTACTGCCGTGCAGACCCAGGCCAGATATGTTCGCCTGCCTGAGAGTAATAGGAAGGGGGGCAGAGAAGAAGTGGGAGTTGGACATTTATGAAATAAAATCTATGCGAATCATTACTCCAAGTTTTCCAAATGTGCTCACATCAGAGGAGAAGAATGGATAGGGAAAAGCACACAGGTGTGTGATGCCTTTATTATCACTACTGGGTGATTCGAGATGGCAAATGGATAAAGTTCAAGGACCTTAGAGAAGGAATTAGATGTAAAATATAAAATGCTGATCATGGCAGAATAATTGAAGCTGTAGACATGGAGCCTCCATCATCTCGTAGCTCAGTAGATCTCAAATGGGACACGACCCCGACAGAGGACATTTGGCAGTGTCAGAAAATACTTTCATTGCCTTCACTGGGGAGAATAGCACTGGCAGCTAACGCGTGTAGGCCAGGGATGCTGAGAAGCACCCTACAAAGTGTAGGGCAGAGCCCACACATACCCCCACACTCAGACCGACCTGGTTCAGGATGTCCATAGTGTCGAGGCTGAGGAACCCAGCCGTAGCTGCACCGTCGGCACAGGCTCAGATCACAGCCGGGAGAAAGACGGACGGCTCTGCAGGGTTCTACCCAGATGGTGGTCTAGACCTCTCCTGTCCGTGGTCCAGCTGCTCGTGAGGGAGGAGGAGGGAGGAGTGTGACGACGTAGATGACATCTCACAAGCGACGCCCTACCGCTGTGGTCTAAAGCAGGATTCTGCCGGAAATGCACTGGGCCATTGGAGCCCCCTCCTCAGGTTATTGTGTTGGAGTGGTGGGTGGTGGGGGTGAGCATGACCGACGTCTGAGCCAGGTGCCAGGAGGAGACATGTTCCAAGGGAAGTCTGCGTTCACATGGCGGTATTCACTGAAACCCAGCGGAAGGCCATATATTAACTCTCCGGTGTAATTTTCTCAGATATGTGTGAAGATGGAATTCATTATACTTGGGAATTGAATATTAAGGGTAATTAATGAATCTGGCGGCTCTTGTATTCTCAGCACTGGCAGGGAAAATTCCAAGTATGCGCCCAACGAAGCAAGTTTTCCGGTTTCCAAGTGGTTTCTTCAAGTGGAACAAGTGACTGAGAAGCTATCAGCACTTTTCTTTAAATTCCAGAAGATTCTTTAACTTCTAAAATAAGAGAATAAAATCATTTCAAACCACATTTTAATGTAATGAAATTCATCATTTCATTGCCTTCTTTAACTAGCCGATACAGCCTAAAAATTAATATCTTTATAATTATAGCAGAAGACACCTTTTTAAAAAAACTATAGAGAACAGCTGTCAAGAAGAGAAGAGGTTTTTAAGTCGCTGGTTGAAAGTTCTGACTCTGTGTCCTTGGAGCTGTATGTCACTTGGCCCTTGGCCCTTTAAAAATAAGGGTGTTTCTTTATCTCCAAAATGACTGTCTACTTCAAAGGAGAAATTTGAGCATGATTTATGTTATACCAAAGACCTTGGCATGTTCCTCACATATAATGAACTCTTGCCACAAATTGTTACCATCGTTATAATAATTATTGTTATTTATTTTGATTCCAGGTTAAAACATTCGTGCCTTGGAAGATGAGGCCGAGTATCAAGAATGGCTTCATTTAGGCCTTGGATAGGATGGCGATGGGGACTTTTTGGTCAAAGGTAAGAGATTTACATCTTATGCATTTGTTTGATTGTTTATTTTCTGAATTCCTTGTATCCATCAGTAATCAGAAAAGAGGTAGAAACCCCGCTAGTAATTCAAATGGTGTAAAGGCATGATGAATTTAATACGTGGCTAACTGCTAAAAGAGGTTTCAAGGCTCTAAGACATCTAGAAATAAATGCAAACAAACAAACAAAACCCAGCACATATGTCTAGGCGGAGGGATAGTGAACAAGGGAAGAATTAAGACTTTAGGGGATACCTCCCCCACCACCGTCCAAGGCTGAGATGCAATTCTTGTTGAAGAGCATGTATGTGGCAGCTGCACGAACACAGATAGCCAGTGACAATGAAATGGCCCAGAGGGATGGGCCAGAGCTGGTTTGTAGGGACCACTCATCGAGCAGCTGTGAAACTTTCTCTCCCGGCTGCCTACCAGTTTCTTGTCACTCTGTTGGCTCTTTGCTGAAAGAAACCACATTGGAGTCACAGAGGAAAACTTTGTTCCCCCGTTCAAGGCTTCCAGTATTTCTCCAGTGTCCTCTGTTCATGGAGCCTGGTGAAGGAGAACTGTCTACAGGGCAACGGCTCTAGTCTTACTGAGAGGGAGCTCAAAGACAGTCACCCATGGCTGGCACAGCCGGTGGGGTGCTGGGGCTGGCTCCACCAGCTTACGGGAGCTGACTGCCCGCATCTCCCCACGCCCTGTAACGTGTCAGCACTGTGTAGGAAGCTTGAAGCTAGCCCTGATGGAGGTATTTACAAAACAGACACCAGCAGATGTTACAATTCAGTGGCAGTTGTCATTCCTGGGGAGCCAGCTTATCTGCTGTGTGCCAGTGGACCCCGCCCACCTTACGGAGAACAAACACACTCCGAAAGGCAGAGCCCAACTGTTAAGACTTGCTGAAAGGTATGTATAAACAAAATGGGTCATTGTTGAAAAGGATCAGCTCTGGAGTGTGGCGGAGTAGAAACTATTCTCTGCCATTTTTAATCCGTGTGACAAGGAATGGCATCTCTCTTAACTAAAGTTTCCATCTGCCAAATAAAGAAAATAATAAGACCTCATTTAGGATTGCTCTGGAGATTGAGCGAGATAAACAAGATAAAGAGACAGGCAGAGAATAAGCCCTCTCTACATGTGAATGATGATGAGAATTAACACCACATAACATTCCAAGGAAATTTGCTCAGTGTTTTAATATTAATGCTCAGCTAAATGCGTTGTGCATAGGCTGAAAGAGATACTAATTACAATCTTCAAAAAGTTTGCATTGCACTATATTAAACATGTTTAAAATAGTCTAAAAGGGTTATTTGTCATCTGAAAGTTACTATTCATAAATTTAAAATCTTTCAAAATATTTAAGTTATCTAAACCAAGAGCTCAATTTCTGTGAAATTACAATAAGGGCTCATACACAACATGGAGGAAACCATTTTATGTCTAAATATTTTTACTATATTTTGTATAATGGTGAAAAATGTAAAATACAAGGTAGGTTGAGTAAATTAGAGAATAGTAGGAAGTATTGGAAATATTGTGCAGTGCTCCAAATAGTGCTTATTCACTACTACTATGAACAGAGATAATGCAAATAATATGAAGAAAAGAAAAATATACTATGCCTACAACTATAAGAAAATATGACTTCTGAATGCTTAAATAAATTGCTTTCTGAAAAAATGGTGATAAATGAATCCTACATAATAAAATAAGACAAATTATTTTATTGTATGCTAATAAAATCCTGCTACCACATGAGTGAATAGTAGGTACTAAATAGATTCGGAAGCCAAGGGCACAGGAAAGAAGTATGTATTCTTCTATGTATCTGCCTATTTCTCTTCTTTTCTTTATTATCTGTTTATCTATATGTCTGTCTGTCTGTCTGTCTATCGATCTATAGATCTATCCCAGGGGCAACGAATGTCTTATTTCTATTGCATGGGCTTCTTTCTGTTAGCAAAAATGTCACAGGAAAAATGGGATAAAATACCTTCAGATGCTTTCCTGTGTGCATGACATTGAGTTTTCACAGAAGAAGTGATGCATGTTGAAGTTTAAGAATTTAGTTTATTAGTCCCATCTCTGAACCACAGTTTTTCATAGTTTCTTTTCATGTTACAATTCTTCCTTCTCTTTAGTTTATCCAGAATGCTAAATTCATTCACCATGGAAAGCCCATCCCATTCTGGATTGCACTTTTTATTTTTCTTGGAAGTTCTTCTGTGTGGAAGTCTTATTCTCCAGTCTTCTCTATTCTAGACCAAACACTCTCAGTTTCCTTACAGAATCTCTCGTTCGGCATGGGTGTTCAATTCTATTATGTGTTTTGATAGTTCCTTACTTACATTTCATGGTGTAAATGTGCATTTCACAATTTGTTAGCAAGGACTGAACTCAGAACCCTGTAAGTGAAGTGTACACAGGGTTACCTAAGTCGTGTTGTCGAGGAGAAACGCATTCTAACTCAGCTGTGTAAGTTACATGAACATTCACATCCAACTCCACTCATGATCCTCCCAGATATTTCGAGATTTCAAGACATGAGGTAAGGTAAAAAAAATGGATAGAGGTAGACTATGTTTCAGAATTTTGTTCTTGGATGGTATAAACAGCATGGTTCTTCAGAACAAAGTAAGAAACATGCCAATGGATAATTAAAGGAAATGATAGAATACAATAAGTGACATCTCAAAGTAAAACTCATAAACCTTTATTTTAATTCTTTGTTTTAAAGTATCGTTCATTGCCATCGTAGAGTCTCTAGGAAATGAGATCAAAGGACCATAGTGTTTGTATTTTTGTTTGTTTATCTCAGTGTTTTACCTATTAAGAGTACTATCTTGTGATTTCAGATCTTGTTGTAGCTCAATACCAAGTGCAAGGAAAATGTGTACTCTCAAAAGCATTCTTCAACTGCAAGATGAATTTAATACTGTATATTTAAGATAAACAGTCACAGTCATAAGAATGCATGTTTGAATAATATGTCCTAGTCTCTTTTCAACCTTTGTAACTCTTTGTCATTACTTCTGCATGATCTATCCTTACAAAATATTTTTCTATAATTTCTCTCTTTGTCCATTGTGATTCAGCTGCATGGGCTTTCCCACAGTTCTTTGATCACACCATGCACACCCCCGCCTGTATTGTCACCTGCTCAGGGAGCTCTCTGACCACCCTATAGAAATTGCATGACCCGCCCTGGCTGGTGTGGCTCAGTGGATTGAGTGCCAGCCTGAGAAAGGCAAAGGGTCACTGGTTCGATTCCCAGTCAGGGCACATGCCTGGGTTGTGGGCCAGGTCCCCTATAGGGGGTGTGTAAGAGGCAACCACACATTGATGTTTCTGTCCCTCTCTTCCTCCCTCCCTTCCCCGCTCTCTAAAAATAAATAAACAAAATCTTTTTTTAAAAAAGAAACTGCATGACCCATCACTTATGATTTTCTTTCTCTCCTTATTACTTGTTTTTTTAAAAATATTCTTACTACCTAATATTTAATATGTAGCCATAAGACTTTCTCCTTTCCTGGATTTAAGCTTTACACAAGAAAATAATTTCTTTTTCTTTATAATTGCTGAAACCACAGTGCCTGGAACAAGTAGGCACTGAGAAAATAATGAATGAATGAATGAATGAATGAATGAATGAGTGTATGCATGAGGGAATGAATGGCCAATGCTAAGAATTACAGACCTAAGGCCTGAAGTGGTTAAACATTCCCTAAACTTACCCAAACTAGGAAGTGGTAGATCTAATGTATTGGATTGTCAGCCTATCAAGATGCACCATTGTGTCCTGTGCTTAGTGCCCGTTGGAAACAGGGGTTTTTTTTTAGGATAAAATCATAATTAGGAAAATGTCTGAAATCTGGTATGAAAAGCAGAGTCCAAAGTTCTCCTCCCACTGGTGAGTGGAAAAGCTCTCTGTGATTTCTGAATTAGCCCCCACCCAAATCAGGCAGAAATTGTCATCTCACCACGTAAGCAAAGGTAAAACATGACATCCTCCTAGAACACCTAGAATTAAATACGGTGGCCCCAGGGAGAATGGGTTTGGTTTTGTCCTAGATTTCTCTTTCTCCATTTACTGATTATTTTATGTTATCCGCAAATAACCAGCTCCATGTGAATTGTAATAGACTGGACACTTTTGTTCATGATTCATTTGAACAGTTCAAGGTTATTAATGGTTCCTGAAAAGTTTAAGTCTCTGTTTTTTGTTTGTTTTTAGGCCTACATTTAAATTTTTTGGCTAAAGGATTATTATAAGATATTTTTCCTCCCTCATGTTCTAAATGATGATACCTCTATTGACTTATATAACTGAGCATTTTCTGCACTATTAGAATTCTTTGCAGGGATGCTTTATAAACAGTAACAAGGTTCACATCACTGAGGCCCCATCTGGAATTCGGGCCCATTTTTTCTGCTCGAAATCTATTGCTTTCCTTTTCCTCTATTTTGTAAGACTAGAACTGAGCTTCATAAAACATTCCATGGCTTACTTCTTATATACTTTGGAGGAAAAAGATATTATATGTAACTATTAAACAATGGATAACTACTACCTTTCAAGTGTAGTTGTAAAGGTACAACATTCCACAGCCTTCTGCATACAAGTATCAAAATGATATCGGCAAAACCAAGTTGGCGAAATCAATATCATCAGTGAGACAGTCTGCGTTGAAAGAGCAGATGGTAACAAAGAGTGAATCTACAACTAAAAAGTTAATGTCTCTATGTGTTATTCACAACTCGTATGAAGGCTGCATCTTTTATGTATTTGAAATGCTCCAATGAAACCAGCTTTTATAGGACATCTTTGCATCAAACAACAAAAATAAAATCACAGGAACATCTGAAATATCTATTATCTATATAAATTGAGTATTTCCAAATATGATCATTGATAGGCCAAAATTTTTCTTCTCTCCTTCCCTGAACTTCCAGTTGACTTTTACTTAGAATTTAAACCCCTAGAAGTCAAAGGTCCTATTTTGTTCATTATGGTATCAAATGCACTTTAACATAGATACTGATTTATTTTAAGTGATTAAAAATGTGGTTAAGCAATGCTTGGTAGTCCTACAGATCATTTTATACACTACTGCTCTAAAATCCTAAATCTCTTATCTTTTTTGGTATTTATTCACTAGCTTTGAAATAAATTGCAAACATGTGGTTATGTAACATTTATAATATTTTATCCCATACTGTGAGAATATGAGGCACATTGTATACGTTACTTACAATAGTTCAATACATTTCACATTTCTTGCAGGGTTCTGAAACACTTTCCAGATATTAATTAACTAAAAATAAGGAAGCTCTTTTATAAGATGAACAGGAAAGAGGCAATAAATGAGTCTGGTGGAAATGGATTCACTTTTCAGTGACAGAATTTATCATGAGAATGAAAAAGTCCAGGGGAAACCATACTTGAATTATTCAGTTCCTGAAAATAACTATTGGCTGACTATTACAATAACAAAAATATCTGCACCACCTTTTGAAAATTACAAATCTATTTTACATCAATTGCCTCATTTGGTTCTTATCACAATCCAGAGTTGTTTGGAGGGCAGATATATGTTACTGATTTTAAACTCGCTCAGAGTGAACATTTAATCCTTCTTTGTTTAAGAGCTTCATCTGGAGGAAGATCTGGTGTGTTGCCTCACTTAGCTGTGACCTCAGGGTGCATGAAGCTCCTATTGGTGGAAAGTCCAATGTAATCATGGTGTCCTTGACTTTAGCAGTGGGCTGTGTCTCACAAATAGATTGCATAATAGTTGGCTCTTTCTTGAGGGCTGCAGCTAGACCATTTTTAGTGATTTCTGGCTTTAGCATGAAACTCTGATGAGCATGATTGGAAAACCATGGAGGAACAATTTAAGTGTATGGAGAAAACTGCAGTAATGTACATATGACTATGGATCTGACTAATCGACTATGTCTATCAGATCCTGAGAAAGGACCAAATGTTTGTTTTATTTTATGCTGTACATTAAGTGGAACTTTGCATCATTTGGAGAGAAAGAAAATGCATATTTATTTATTCACGAAGTGTATACTTTAAATCCAAGGAAGTTTGTCACATGTCCTTACTGGGGGGGTGTGGGGTACAACAGCAGCTTTCTAGTTCTGCCAAACGTCACCCTGTTTATTGCACAGCTCCAACTCAGACATTGGTAAAATAATAATGAAGGAACCATTCCAACAGGAATCCCATGATTTGAACAAATACAAGTGTTCTACCTTTCCAGTCTCCGACCAGACCTGTCACAATGCAGGCTTGACATAAGCCCAGGTACAGCTGGTGCATGGATGCAATGTCATTTTACTTAACATGACAAAGATAGATTTTTCAACAACCACTTAGTCTTCAAATTTATGATTTTAATGGCTGAAATGTTGTATTTTTTTAATACGCTGGTAGCAAAACTAGTCTGATGACCTAGAGACAAACTCAGAGCTTCTAGGCCAAATATCTGAAATGATTATTGTGACCTGTGATCTGATTTTGAGTTTATTCTCTTGCTCTCTCAGCCCTGCTTGCTGTCATCATTATTTTTATTTTGAAATTTCACTCTGTAACATTATCTATTTTTTTTGTCTACTCTCAATTTTCCAAGTTGAGACCACAAAACCACACTACGGTGAGGCGCACTACAGGGACATTTTTTGGGAGGAGAGTCGGGCAGGGAGGGGTGTGGAAGGCAGATCAGCCAAAGCAGTTTGTCGAAGTGAAATGATGTCTCTGCACCGGTCCCCTGCCTACCCCTCCCACTGTGTCATAACTAAGGAGCCTCATTCTAAGTATGCTGTGCATCTTTCTGACAAACAGCAACTCTCTTCTGTTATCCCGCCTCCCACAGAAGCAAACATTTGCTATTCTTCTGTAACCTGGCTTTGGGCAGGTGAGCCCAGATTGTCCCTGAATTTCAAATTATTGTTTACACCCATACACTTTGGAATTCTCTATTTCAATAGCTTCTTAATTTAGAGTAGTTATTTATTCTCCATTTTATTTAAAAAAATCGTTTCCTCCATGTTTTAGATTTCCTCACATCCGTGCAATCAATTCCATTAGATCACAATGTGGCCCTTTATGTGACTAGACACAAAATAAATAAATGTGATGGAAACTTTAGATAACATTCTAGCTAACAGGCTGCGTGGTCTTACCATGTCGATGTCCTGCCACGGAGCTTAGCTTCTCTGTACACTCCTTCTTAGTCACTGTTTGTGGGAATGAATGCCTGAAGTAGTTTGCACAGTTCTGACACTTACTGAGCAGTCGGCGAATGGCATTCTCATTCTGCTTAGTTCACATCGACTGAACACCAATACGTGTCTATTCACATGCCCCAGATAATGAAATGGGAATACAATGACTAACACAAGATGCATATGTTAGAGAAGTTTCCTTCCATTTTAGGATTATACATTTTGATTGGGGATTGGACATCAAATTAATGGATTTTTGTTTGGTTGAATAAGGCCAGGTGTTAAAAGGACATGGTGCAGGAAAAGCATTCCAGATGCAGACGGTGCAAATAGAATGTTTGAAAGACTTGTGTGGTGTTTTGTTCTGTTTTTCATCGGAAGTGGCTGAATAATCCTGACAAATGTTCAGCCCTGCAATGCATACAGATTCCATACCTCCTTTGCTGAGAAAGTTAATGGTCATTGCTAATCCACCCTTCACCTCACCCTCCTTGACCTCTAGTAACAGAGAGAATCAGGGTCCGGCCACACCTCGGCAGAAACCAGAGCCAGTGCCATCATGGAGTAGCATAATGTGAATCTCTAGGAGGTGAACCTCTGTCACAAAGGAACGATGCCATTTCTCTTGGACCCAGCTCTGGAGCCCAGTTTGTATCATATGAATAGTATATTTGAGATCCGAGTTGCCCATCATAAACCCACTCTTTGGAGCTAGTCCTACCCATTCGTATTCATTATCCACGGTAACTAGAAAGAAAAGCTACAGAAAATGCACCCCCATTCTGACCACAGCTTAAAACTCTTGTGCTTCACTACTAGCAACCACATTCTGCAAATTCCTTCCTCTTGGATTTGTGCCTAGTTTTGAACACTATTTCAAGCTCCTTAGACCTGTCGCTTGACTGTGATTCCCCTGAGGCCCCCCATCCCTTCTCAATGGACATTGTCTCATCTGTGTGGATTCTCTCTGCTTGGCCTGCTCAACCTGACTGTAGTCTCTCAAGGGTTATTGCAGATTTATGCACATGCTTGGGATGTACATGACTGAATTAGTTTCTAAGTATAAGCTATAACTCTGCCCAGAAATGACACATTAAGTGGGTTTAAATGATATTTACACAAATGTAAATATGTGATTAAATTTTATGCACACACACACACATACAGGAGTGTATGTAAAAATAGGCGAAATCCAAATACATTTTGTACTCTAGTAAATAGCATTGTGCCCGTGTTAATTTCTTGGTTTTGATCATATATTATACATATATAAGGCATTAACCTTGGAGTACATTGGTAAAGTTTGGGCAAAACCCAACAGAATCATTCAGAAAACACACTATGATTTCAGATAATCAGCAAGATTCAAATCTACAACTTAATACTTAGTTAAGTAAGCTTGAACCAGTTCTTACATGTTTCCCAATCTGAGCTTTCCAATTCTAAAAAGCAGAGGTGAAAAGAACACCTACCTCTCAGGAAGCTGGTGAGACTGAACGAAACAATGAATGCAAAGAATGTCGTGTAGCCCTCGGCACATCGCAACAGCCCAAGTAATCTTTCTTTTAGATTGCTTAGTACAATAATGATGTTGGAAATGAGTCATCTGATACACTCAACTAATAAACCTGCCGAATATTTCTTTACAAAATCCCGCTGACACAGACTCTGCCAATTGAGTCTGCAGATTATTTTAAAGAAGACTCAGCGCCCTTTGAAATGACTTATGTGTGGTTGATGTTGTAATGCAATACTGAAAACATAATACAGTGATGCAGAAAGTCATCTGCCTGATGCACAAAGAAAATTGCTTAGTGCTCCAGTGTCTCCAAATAGTTCTTGGTACTATGCTCATTTTTCTACTCCACATTTGGGCTCTGATTTCACACGAACCCCAGAGATGATTTTAACCTGGTCTCCTGAGAATGATGAGTGAGGTGTAAGATCCAAACTTCAGAACAAAGGGATCCATTTCTCTAAAAGCATGTTGGACTTTGACTGGCATGCCATTCCATAAAACAAAAGGTAACTTCATGCTGTAATGTCTGGCACGTGAACTGTTACAAAGGCTCTAGGATAAAGGTGCAATGCACATGATGTAGTTCACCGTGAATAGGTAGTTGTCATGCTATTTCTGTTTATAAAACTGCCCCTGACTCCTGACAGCCTTGGAGGAAAATAAATTCAGGTCTCCCACAAAACATGAGAAAATAGTTGCTAAAGCAATTTCCTAGATGATTCCGTTAAAAGTGGGTTGAAGACTCACATGAACCTATGGAGACCTGGTTTAAGAACATCTCAGAGGGACACAGGCATCAACGTCATTTTAAAAACAATCACATCATGTTTCAAATATCTAGTGAAAAGTAGATTATTTGCTACTCATGAATATTGTGTTTGACACGCATGGTAGAAATGTACCTTCATTGTGTGGAGAAGTCCCATTTTCAGTATTCTCTTTGCTTTGTTTTTGGAGCCTCAGATGCTTCTAAAGCGCATCTCACAACTGGGTTAGGAAAATTACGAGAAGAACAAAAGAAGAATGAAACGTGACTAAGTAAAAAACAATAGTATGTTCATACACTTGGCTTATCATTTAGTCATGTATATGTAATGTTATAAGTGTATTTAATTGTGGTATTAGACCCAAAACAGGAACTATAAAGTGTGTGTGGGGGGGGTTAGGGGGTGTTTGAGAATAGTTTTAAGATTTTTGAGAAAGATGCAAAGAAAGTAGAGGTGGGAAGTATTTTAAAAATGTTAATATTAGATCCTAAGTGTTGAAATTTTGGGAATTTGGGAGCTTTTTATATGTTTCTCGATTCTCAACCATTTCAGAGAAGGCACACACATAGCCTTGAAGACACACACACACACACACACACACACACACACACACACAGATAATATATTTAAAATCAAAACGGGTAGCCATGCTTCTGAAGCATTGCTAAAGATAAAGGAGAGTGGGATGAATTCTTACACATCCTACAAAACCTTCCCACATAGTGTGTAAGAGCCCCATGGAAAGTAAAAATGTACATACAGTCTCTTGTTCAACATGCATCAAGAATTTTAAGGGAGTGAGAGGGTGGCAGAACCTACACTAAGCACGGAGCCCGTGTGGCTATAGAAGTCTCCTCCTGCTCATCGTATTCCTGTCCACATCTTTCCAGCTGCAGGGCCTTTCTGATGGAAGATTCCTTTTCTTTCAAACCCACTGCTATTTCTAAGTCTTTGAACCTTTCCGTGCTTCAGTTACTGCTTTTCGTTTAGTCACAACTTCCGTGTCTTTGGCTTTCAGTAAACTTCTTTTCAACACCCCTCTGCTGTGCTAATGTGATACAGAGCTTTGCTTGTCTTGTTTTGTTTGTGGTCGGGGAGCTAGGGAAAGGACTGGCGTGTGGGTAATCTGCGTTTACCTGCCTCCGTGTAGCAGTCACTGACATACATATATGTGTACATATAATCTGGAGGAAACCTTTGAATAAATATGGTCTCTGCCTCTAAGAGCTTATGAAACCAGGAGGAGGCAGAAAACAAAAGAGAACATTTTGGCAGCAAGACTTGCTACTTTCTGAAACCCAGGGAGGCCTGGAGGGAAGGCATGGGGCCAGGTAGGAGGAAAGGAGACCATACCTTCTTACTGAGAACCCGCTCTTAGTCAAAAGCAGAGTTCGTTATCAGGAATTTTTCAGTCCATCTCTATTTATGAGAGTTCTGCTTCCTGATTATCCACAAGCATCCATTTTCCCCACATACTCCAGTACCCACCGCCTGTCTCCCTAATTGTTCAGACACTGGAATTGTGTGTAACACAGCCCTAACACGTGGATCAGTGAGCCAATGGGTGTGTCAGACAGAGGAAAGATCATCCGTGGACTATTACCTTCGGATTTTATATTTTCTCATGCAGTGCTCCAGCAAAGAGAATTCTGCACATTGCTTCCAATTATTTAGGGATGAATGTTTTCTTCATAGTAAACTTACCAGGCAATCAGAACAATAGAACTTTTCATAACGGGAAAGTGCATTTAAACACCAAACTTTTTACTAGAGTCAGTACACATGAACTTCCCAGCTTAAAATGAGTGAGGTATTCATAAATCCTAAACGTATAGTGAGGTAGCCCAAAGAGAATACCTGTTTTTTTTTTTCAGTAAATATAGTGTGGGTCAAAAGTAGGTTTATAGTTGTTTGTATGGAAAATAGTGCAATATTTAATAGATAATAATAGAAGAATAAACTCTATATTTCATGCACTCACAACTGTAAACCTACTTTTGTCCAGTCTGTATTGGGTCTCCGTATGTGCCTTTGATCAAGATGTACTGAAGAATGAGGGCATATCACCCTCCACATTATTTATTAGCAACTTTATTACTGGAGTGTTTGATTCTTCCTTCGTCCTAGATGAGTATCCTGCTACCACACACTTTCTGATTCAAAAATCTGATAATATGGGTTCTGATAATACACAGGTCAAGAGCCAGGACCCTCTTCCTTTTTCTCTGGCTGGAGAGCTAGATAGGAGGGAACGTCCAGTAGCTATGGGAACAATCTGTAAGGTTTTGTTTGTTTTTAAATAAAGGATTAGGATATCAGGTAAAGTGTTTTGCATTGAACACCACAAATGATCTTGGATCTTTGACACCGTGTGTGCACACACATACACAAAATAGTCTGCTTTTACTTCCTACAATCCATGTCTTTTCCAGCCATAATGCTACATGTTTGAACACACTCCTTTGTTCTAGAACACCAGTTGTCAACCTTGCCTATATATTAGAGTATCCTAGGAAGTTTAAAACCCACTTGTGCTTGAATCCCCCTTCTAAAGAGTTTAATTTCATTGTTGTGGGTCATGACTTTGATGTTAGAATTTTGATAGTCTCCCTAGGTGATAGCATCATTTAGCTAAGGTTGAGTACCACTGTTTTAGGGTTTGGCTTTTTTGAGATACTTGAGGATAAAGTGTGTAACTTTCTGGTCACTGTTTACATTGACCTGAATTTCCGTATCCACGTTTCATGAAGCATTAAAATCCCGATCAGGATGCCTCCACATGCCAAAGTCAGCTCCAGGGTATTGCATAAAGCATTTTAGGGTGCCACCCACAGCCCTCTCTGTGGTCTCTTTACTTCATTGGCATGTCAGGTTTGCAGTGAAACCAACAGAGATTACGTGGCAGGGAGGAAGACACTTCCATGGCCCCTGCCATCTGGGTGCACCAACTAAGGCAACATCTACAAAACACCCAACAGAATAAATGCACCAGAAATATCAGTCCTATCTGCTCTTCAAAGGCAGTGTGTTTGTCAAATTATATATGCCAAATGTATTTGGCCTGGTGTTAGTCTAGAGGTTGGCGTGAAGGTATTCTGCGGATATGATTAACATTTGCTATTAGTTGATTTAAGGTTAACCTCCCTCACGTGGGTGAAGCTCATCCAGTCCGTTGGGAGACTTTTAGAGCAACAGTGCAGTTTCTTGGAGAAGCAGGAATTCTGCCTCAAGGCTGCAATATAGAAACTGCGCCTGAGATTCCTGCCTGCCGGCCTGCCTGACATATTTTTCATTTGCCATTCCCCACAACCATAAGGGCCAATTTCTTTAAAATGTCAGTGCATATATTCCGTTCGTTCTCTGGAGAACCCTGGCTGATGCAGTATTAGTCCCACGGGCCCTGGCTGTCTTGTAGACTCAATGCAGACATCCACCTGGCTCTACTCTGCCCCCAAACCTGTCTCCATCATGTCGCCAACTGCACCCTCCCCTCGCCATGTGCTGGTTCTGTGACTGCTTTCTCTCTTCACCCTTTCAACACAGGCAGTAGGAATGGAGCCCCCTTTTTTGCTGGTCCAGATTTACCACAGTATGTTTTTTTGTTTCCATACATTCTAAGCACATCTTTGTAAATGGGGCCTTGGTGTACCACTCCTCAGATTGCCTGATTTTGAGTGTCCTAAATATTTCCTGTCTGGACCTTGACTGATGGAGCCCCTTACAGAACTGTCAGAACAAAATAAGCACATCTCTGTAAGGTGCCGAGAACGGTGTCAGTTCTGTATTAAAGTCCTCAGTAAAATGCTAGCCATCGTTAACCCCACTGCTCAGGTTTAATCTTCATCGCAGTAGCTTCTACACACTCTGTTTCTACACCGAAAAATATTTCTGACCATATTAAAAGTCTGTCCTCGTCTTCCCTAGGTCCTGAGTTTCTCTCCAGGGGACTCCAACAGCATCTTGACAGTCATTCAAAGGCTAGAGCAGCTCAAGGTCAAAGATGCTGCCTCCCCAGAGGCCAGGGTCACTTTGCCTGTTGAAGCAGGGCTCGTTCCCTCCAGGCCATGTAGAAAAGAAACATGTTCCTAGGAGCAGAAATGGGAAAATCTTCTAATTGCATTGGTGTGAGAACGGAGGCAGTGTGCAGTGATCTGTTTCACATCAATCAACCACCGAAGCGAGCTGCATCGTTTGGGGAAGAAAACCAAGTGTTATTTACAAATTGGCCTCTCCCAAAATTTAGTTTGCACTTACAGGTGACACTTCATTAAAGAAACAAACATTTAAAGCACATATTTTGGGGGAACGCATGTTCAGTCTTCGTCCATATCATTAACCTACCACAACCAAGGGCACTTGGTCACCTGCCTCTCCTGGCTGTAGCAACGATTTCCACGATGAGGCCTGAGCCATCTTCCTAAAATGAATCTCTAACTGGGTTTCTCCCCAGCCTAATGTGTGTGGCCTGGTTCCCGTTGTTTACAGGTTAAAATACAAGTTCCTTAGCATGACCCCAAAAGCATGTCTAACCTTGTATTCCATCCAACTCGACCTCTTAGGGTCCCCAAGGCCTCTGAATGGGCTTTATACAATAATTTTGTGCAATATTTCCTTTGCTTCTTATCTTGGTGTACCCTCCAAGAGAGCAGAGATAATATAATGATGTCTACATTTGACCAATGACTCAGCTAACTGTGTAACTTTAACCCTGAAAAGTAGTTTGCCCTCCCGAAAACTTTATTTCTTCATCTGATGTGTAATGGGTTCCAGTCTATTTATTTTGCCTCTGGGTTACTTAGGACCCCCTGCAAATAGGTGTGTGAAAGCAACTGGTACAGTCTTGGCACCCAGGGAGGAAGGGAACATTCATTGCACGCATACACCTCGGAATGAAATGATGCTCAAAATTAATTTCTCAATTAGTCATTGCTTAAATTTTCAACTAAGTCTGCTTCTCACATAAAACAATTAGCTCTTTAAAGTGTGTTAGATGTTAAATGAGCATTCCATTCATACTTCTGAATGCATATATATGTCCTTTCTATAAAAAACAACAATGTAGTGATGGTGTCGGCAGCCCCGCATTTCGGAAGCACTGGTCTCTCTGCAAAGCAGTCACCATCTGCTTGCTGTTCGCACTCTATTCCCACTTGCTGCGTGACCTCTTTTCAATCGACACATCCGTTTTCATCGGTGGATTTACTCATTGAATGAGGTCACTGGCTGCATTAGCGATGCTTCTGGCCAGTGGGAAGTGTGCACAAGGAAGACTGGCTTCACTAGGGAGGAGTGGCTCAGCCCCTGCAGGACCTAATGGTGGAAAGAGGAAAAGAAGGTTCAGAGAGAACAGGACAGTCAGAGGAAACGGGCCCTCAGGCAGGTTCGGAAAGAAGAGATCGGACCAGTGAGTCTGCAAGCTGACCAGGTTGCCAAACCTTTAACCCTGAGTACATGTAGGAAGGACTGGATACAAAGTGACAAATTATTTCACAAGCAAAAGCAACAGTCGATGACAGAATTTTTGCTGTTGTTATTTTCCAGCCATTTGAATTAGTGCAGCACACAGTTAGTAAAGTTTCAACTATATTTCTTTACCTTAAAATCTGTTTTTTTCTTTGTCTGGAAACCAGGGAATGAAAACAGAAATGAAGGTCTCTTTTAATCTTTCTACTTACTGCCCTCCACCATTTCAATACACCCATTAATAGCACCTTGCTCTTGTAGTTTTCATAACAGAATAAAGAAATAGGTGCTTTTCTGGAGAAAAACAAAGGAAATCTCTTTGAAAAGAAATGTATTATTCTATGCTTTCTATTTCTTGGCATGCTAAAAGAAATAATTTGGCAATTACTTGGTAAATAAAATGTGTAAAGAAAGTTTATTAAAGATTCTCCAGTAGGTTTTATTTTGGTCTAGAAAATTCAGAAAGACCGCCTACATTCATCAAGTCAATTGGGTAATTTTGAAAACGAGATGCTTCTTTTGGAAACACGTAATTCTGAAATTGCCAAAGTCATTTTGTTCCTGAATTTCGGGCCATCGTTGGCCTCTGATGATCGGTAGCAGACACCTTCTCCGAACAAACAGACAAGCACACTACATGCTACAGTGACCTGGAAGTTCCTCTTGGAGCTCCTAAATCAAAACTGTTTAGATCAAGGGCCAGGATTTTGCGTTTTATTAACTCCCCATATTATTTTTGGTGGATGTTAAAAGTTAGGAAGTTGTGTTCCTTTTACTCCGACAGAGTTTCCTTCAACTAGCTGCAGGCCCTGCCTTAAGCTTGCTTTCGTTCATTTACTCATTTCTTTCACAATTGGTTTTTAATACTCGCGCTGCGTTGGGTAGGCTGCATGCTGCCCTACAGCGTTCAGCCAAAGACTGCAGGTCTCTCCCTTCATGGAGCATAAAGTGAACACTGATGAGGCTAAGATGCTGAAAGGAAGCCTTTCCTGGATGGTGGTCTCCCTTCCCTAGATAATGTGTAGCTTTTTACACGATGGTACATAAAAATGGCTTTGCGTTGATAGTAATCCCCATTGATTATTTTTTCTTTGTTTCTTCCTTTTTTTTTCCCCTTATAGCCACCAAAAACTTCTATCTCTTGGTAGCATTGGCACTACACGGGTTGCCATGGTAACGATGCATTTTGGGAGATACAAAAGTAAATATGCACTTACCATGTCAGCACAGCGGTTGCTAATTCCTGGAGGAGGTCTGCGATTGTGTGCAGCAGGCTTCTGCGTTGACAGTGGTCCAAGGGTTCGTTTTCAAATATATTGTGTTAATTGAACAGTGGCAGTTTATTATGTAGAGTGAAGAAATCCACTTTTGTAAATGGCCATTTCAGATGGGTCAGAGGGAGAATAAAAACATATCCCTTCAAGACAAAAATAGTTTAATGACTTTAATTAGAAAGACTTAATTAGGCATGGTATAAAGATCAAAATGATGTAAGATCTTAAATTATGTACTCAGAAGAGGCTCCTGCATTGATCTCTTAAATTCAGGGGGCAAAGAAAAAAAAAAACACTGTAAGTATTTATGAAGTAATAGCATTCCATGTGGGAAAAAGAGAGTTGACAAGTGTGAGAGCAAGCGGGTCTGAGAAACCATGGAGGTCCCGGCAGTTCGTGAGTGGGAGACTGAGCCCCTTCTTCCTTCTTCCTCTCAGTCCATTACTCCCCCCGTGCAGCTTGGAATGTTACCTTTTTCATATAGGGCAGAAGAACCCGGGGTCTCATTCCCCTTCAGCTCCTTGTCCTGCGTGCATGGCTGCCCCCACCTTGCCTGTTATCTCTAATATTTCAACATGCTCCGTATGCTTTCCCCAGCTTTCTTCCTTGCCCCCCTGACCCACTGCCACACTTTCAGAGTGAAGTGTCAGATTCTCAAAGCGAGTGGCACGGTCCCAACTGATTGTTTTGCCTCTCAGGACCTTTCCTGTGGCGGGTTCAGCCTTGCTCTGTGGGATAATCTCCCACTAGTCCCCATACGGCCCCTCTGCTCCACGGGTACCAGATTACCAGCTGCCCCATGAGCCCTCCAATAGCGTTTCACAGGTCTGTAGTTCTGCTTCATCCATTTTTGATGCGTGCCACTTCTGCCACGCTAGAAAACCTATGCGTTATTTATCACAGTGTACCAAGGGTACCTTCTCTCTGGTGTCTCTCCTGAATGAGTCCCTCGTGACAGTGAGGGCGGCCGTATTCCTTTTTCAGACTACATGGCACTTTGTACACGTCTCTCTGAACTTTGGACCATGTCGCAATTATGGATTTATAATTCCATCTCTCCATCCAGACTGAATTCAGCAGAAAGTCCCGTGTCTGACTCACCATCATGTACCCAGGAACAAGCCTGGGACACAGACAAATGGTGGTTGAATGATTGAATGAATAGCCAAACCTTTTGAGATGCAGAGTGATTGTTCTTGACACCTACCAAGCAGGAAATTGTACGTGAAAAAGAAACAACCCAAAATCCTTTCATTCTGTCCCTTGTTGTAGACCTCAAGAGGGTACGCTGATGGGGAGAAAACAAATACTGCTTCCCCTCTTTCCTGATCAATCGGTTGTTTGCCATGCAACCGTTTTCCCAAGGTCAAAGTTACTGTTGACCTTTCACCTTGGGAAAGTGGTGAAATGCACAAAGGAGTGACTGACTTTGTCTCCTGTGTAATTTTCATTATTAGACAACTCCATGAGTATAAAAATCCCTTTTTAATACACATGCTGACATTCTACTGTATAATCATAGATTCCAATTTTGCCACCTGGACTCACGTGTTGGGAACCGCTCTGCCTAGTTTCAGGAGCTGTAAACCTCCCAAGGCTAAGGCTGAGTGAGTGACCTTCAGACTGTGAGCCACTAAGGAGACAAAGCTTATCTCCCTGGCAGGAGCGCTGCTTCTGCTTCATCCATCTCTGGACCCCAATGCTTGGTCAGTTAGTCAATGATGGGTAAGACGCCTCAGAGGGGGGGCAACCTAAGCCAGACACGATCACTTGGGAGTTCCTCAAGGAAGGACTTAGGGGTCTGCAGCAAAGGCAGGGTGATGGACCCTCACTCCCTGGCTATTCTGATGTAGCCTGAGTCCTCATTCTGTCTGCAAGAAGTCTCCTAATTTATTGGTTGCCTTACCTCCCCTGCCTGACTTAAGCCTGAGACAATGCCTTAAGCCTGAGACAATGTTGGTGGTGGGTACTGCCCTGTGCTGGAAAGGGCAGGTTCCCTAGGGCAATCAGGCCTGAGAAAGAATATGTAAAATCCTGTGAAACCTGCTTTGTTTAGAATGCTCTCAATTAATAGATAAGGGTCCAAGCAAGAAGTGAGTTTGTTCCTCAGAGTTTTATGGCTCTTTAGCTATCTGACCCTGACTCAGAATAGGCCCTCAGTGTTCTTTTTTATCTATTGTTTGACCCTTACTGCCTGACAATGATTAATGAGCTTTACCTGTATTTCTGAGCAAAATGAACCTAATAAAAGCCCATTGAGGAAAAGGTGGCCCTTCTCCTTGGAGAGATTAGCCACCTTTCCTCCCCAAGCAGATCATGTTTTGGTAGCATTATCTTCATTCATGGCAGACAGTGGGGCTCTGCAGGCAGCCCCCTCCCCCCCCTCACAGAGTGTAGAATTATCCCTCTTCTACATGAGGACCTTTGAGTACTCATTCATATTAATTATATCCATTGTCCAGACTATACTCTCAGCCCCATCCAACTCTCATCCTTGGGCATAATATCTAATTCCTTCACTACCCTGGTTGTACTACCTGCAAACAATACCCCTCAGCAATGTGTCTAGTGATCAATTTTAGTGGCGATGGTAACTCCTAGAAATAATACGTCGTTTTAATAGAGAAGTAGAACAGTATTGTTGTGAGCAATGTTCGTGATATCGTCTTTCCTATAAGGCAGCTGGGCAACTGCTTGGCTAGCTGCCTGCTGAGCAGCCCGGCACCAGGGAATAGACCAGAGTCACACGCAGTACCTATGCTATCCACTCAGCTCTCATTGAATGCAGGGTCACGCAAAGGAGAACATCAACACACTCTTACAATCTAAGAGAAATATAACACACACACAGCCATCAATGGGGAATACTGAACCCGAGTCCCAGAGCCTCAGTCTGCAGGTCTGGGAGACAGCGTGGTAGGCAAGGGAGTTGTCAGCTTCCTGCAAGGAATGATCTCCAGAGCCAGGTGGGCAGCAGGGCAGATGAAGACCCCAGTCCAGCAGGGCACAGCCTCTGGTGACTGATGCCAAGGGAGATCAGTGTGGCGTGGAGCAGCACTCTGGGGTGTGGAGACTGGCTGTCTCAGCCGTGGTCTGGAGCCTGCCTCAGTTATACCTTGAGAGTGGTGGACCCCACCCTTCTGGGTCTTTTTGATAAATGTGTTGGCACCCCTTATGCCAAGTGAAGAATTTACCCAGGAGCCTCTGGGTAGTATATGGCTTTTTGGCTTGGCACCCCTGATGGCAAGTGGGGAATTTCCTTAGGAGCCTATCTATGGGTGGTCCCGCTCTGCAGACACAGCCGTTCTGATCACAGGTACAGATATCTTGCCAGCTGTGTATGCTCTGACTTAGGTAGTTTCCCTCTGGAACCAAAGTGGCGTGACTGACAGCCATCTTGGTTGACATGAGCGACTCCACTTTCTTTTGTATCCTTTATGCTATCTTGACCAGACCAAATGCCATTTTATTGGTCCTGCTCTCCACAAGTATTAGTATCATCTTTAATGGCATCTCTAATAATAATAGCCAGTTGTTGATTTTTGTATGAGCCAGGACCGGTGCTGATCTCTGTATATATATTGCCTCATTCAAACCTCAAAAAAAAAAAAAAAAAAAAAAAGTCTGAGGAGCTATAATTACCCTAATTTTAACATGTGAGGAAACTGAGCCTGATACTGAACTGTCTTGCCCAAGGCCATATCATCCTCAAGTTTGTAACTCTAAACTATGTGTCGTCATCACAGAAAATCAAAATCAACTCCTAGGCCCCCTTTATGTATTCTACTCTTATATTTAATTCACCGAAGTCAAAAACTGTATTAAAATAATTAAATCACGACACTATAGTTCCATTGCATGTATTTGGATGCCTCGTTGGAACCGGTGAAAACACTGGTATCTAGGAATACAGGGTACATAACACTGTAAGTGTAAAAAGAATGAATTCTGTTTCCTGATACACTCTTGACTAAGAGCGGTTTGGCACAATAGAGTGTATATGCGGTTGTCTTCTGTGGCAAAGGCTGCTTCGAAAGGCATATTGTAAAAATTATCATTTTGATGGTACTGCAAAACACATTTTTCGTCTTTGCTATACTATGTTGCAATGCACACTAACCCACGAAACCTGTTCCTGGAAGCCTGAGTATTGTCTCAGTTGAGACGGCTGAACAATAATAATGTTGCCAACTCGCAGGGCCACGGAATTTTTAAAGCTTTGATTCAACTTCGCCTTCCTGAGGTATTTCATGCCCAGAGGCAAGAAAATGATACCTTTTACACACTTATCCTTTGCTCATCCTAACAATGAGCTTCCTCTCATAAAAATAAACCACAACTTACATTTTTTTCCCTCCCATTGCAAATTTGCCATTTCCCTTTGAAACTCCAGCTTTTCTATTGGTAAAACATGTGACCAAAGGCAAAAAAGATTTCATGAAATAGACCAATCAAAATGTTTAAAAGAATGGGGAACAAGATGAAAATGCAGAAAATTTTAAGTAAAGCTCGACAGAGGCTTAAGAGTTGCTGCTTTTCAATGGAAAGCTATTAATAAGTAAGCGATAGCCCTGGGCAGGCTGTACTCAGTCAGCTGGAGCATCATCCCACGCACCAAAAGGCTGGCGGTTTGATTCCCAGTCTGGGCACATACCTAGGTCGTGGGTTCAATCCCTGGTTGGAGTGCCTATGAAAGGCAGCCATTCAACATTTCTTTCTTTCATTGATGCCTCTCTCTCTCTGTCCAAAATCAATAATTTTTTTTTTAGAATAAGTAAGCTGTAGAAGGTGAGTGAAATAGTGAAGGAAGAGGGAGGGAAAACAGAAGTGGGGTACTTAAATAAACTGAAATTGTCTGTTATTCTCATTAAAACTGAGACCTAGGGAAAAAATACCGTGTACTCTCGCACCGTAGAGTACTTGCAATTTTTCATTCCATTTTAGTAGGTTCACAGATCTCCCAAAGTTTCCTACGTACTTTCTGGGGTGTGTGTACGCCTGTGCGTGCTCCAAGCTGTTCTCTGCAGTGAACTATGAATATAAATCTTATCATCCCTTTGTCACATATAAAGAAATTAAATGTCAGAAATGTTTCTTACCCTCGAGGGCATCTGATCAACAAAATTGGAGATTTAAATTTCAGATTGTGTGATGTTACTGCATGCCCCCCATACATATTATATTTATTTTGAATTTTATAGTTGTATTTTTGCTGCGTTTTTGTGTATGCATGAAGTGAGAACAATGTCGATTGGTAATAGGATTGGAAAAATAAGATTGGCAATGTTTTTAAATTGTACCCTTTTCAAAAAGCAACATGAATGAACAGTCGTTTTAATACTGAAATATTGGAAAGGCATCAAATTAAAAATAAAAGTAATTACTTAAGTTGAATACAGATATGCATTTATTATCACATTGCAGGAGTCACCTACTACTCCATTTGTATCTCCTTGGCCCCGCCTCTCACTCCAGCCACTACCATGGCAACCACTCTGCTGGAAAAGCCAGTAGCACCTTCTAGGGTCTTTGTCTCTATCTCTTGTGTTCTGCCAAAGGGCTTCTCCAACCCCACAGCCCAGGAACCAGCACAAGCTCACTCAGCAATAAGGGGATAAAGAGTATGAGACATGCCCCGCTGTGGCTCAGTTGGCTGGAGAGTTGTCCAGTGCATCAAAATGTGGCAGCTTTGATTTCCCGGCAGGGTACATGCCTTGGTTATGGGTTCTCTTCCTCTGTTGAGGTGCTATGGGAGATAGCCTTCTCTCTCTCTCTCTCTCTGGAGTCAAAAAATATATATAAAAGGAAAATTTAAAAAATACAAAGAGTGTGAGTCACCCAACCCTAGATGAGCATTCTAGAGCTTCAGAAGTGCTGGCCAAAGGTGAGGGGAGTGTACAAGGAGTGCTGGAGTGGACAGATGAGGAATTTGTACCAACCAAGCAGTGGGGTGAGGGCATTGTTCTCCTAAACCTTCCCAGTGAGTCTGCGCAGAGACTGCCTACCTGAAAGGTGCTCTCTGAGAGACTGGACATAAACAATACGCAGCCCGCGTGCTGCAAAGGGCACCATCTTGGACACATCTGACTGCAGCCACCACTGGGACAATTGATCATGTGCAGGCTCCATCAGCTTTAGCCAAGTGCAACTCCAATGCCAAGGATGTCTTTCTTTCCACCCAAGGCCTTTTTTGATATCAACATATGAGATACCTAAGGGAACTCTAGGACGTTCAGGCAAGTGCAACCCAGAAATGCATGGGCATTAAAACCTTAGGGCTCCCTTGACCATGAGATACACACTGCTGGATAAGTGCCTTTCTTTCCTTTTCATGCTGGGCAGTCAGTTTTGTGAGCAATTGTTCAAGGCTCCTTGAAAGTAGAAACTAAACAAGCATCAGTGACACGGGGTGATGACCAATGACGCATGCTCTTGGTTTTTCTTGTTCCTTAGATGTATTCTACCTTTATTCACTCCTTTACTTTTGAAGGAATTCCCAAATAAACTGCCAGCGTGCAAGCCTTTGGACTCAGGCACTGCTTTCAGGGGACTTAAGTCAAAACACGTAGATGTGTGTCATTTTAAAAAAAACTATGCCACATATATACTTAGGTATTATTTTCATTTTGCTTCTGTCAGTAGAAATTTCATCAATGAAATATCCTGATTTCGACTAAGAATCCAGTAGAGAAACTCTGGATATTTCATTGAGGAATTCACATTTGATAGGTCTCTGGGTGTGGGTTAGCTTTCAGTGGGGTTTCCGAACGCCGTCCAAATCAGGATGGCATTTAAATCACACCAGTTTCTGAAATGGTGACTTTCTCTGTCACCCCTTAGAGGATGATTAAAATAGGTGGCTAACGATTATTAGGCTTTGGAACTAGCTGTTATTGTGGATCCAAAGAGTGATGTGAGGGCCCCGTCACCGAGTCAATTTCTTTAGACTCTATTTTAGCTAATACTTGCCACTCTGCTTGATGGACGTGTATTCTGTCTCTCTTCAGTGTTACAATACTTCGAGTTAGTCGTAATAATTAATGTATTCAAAGCCAGGCATTCAATTGCAGAATTGGGACTTGAACCCGGCCCTTTGGACCCTGAGGATGACATTTGCTTTAATGTGATACACTCTCTCACCAGACCGAGTTCTGTTACCAGGGCAGATTGGAGCTGGGAGGCCTATTCAGGGTTGTCGAGAAGGTTGCTGTCATGCCTGAAGGGTATAAGAAAAAGGCTTGTGCATCAGAAAAATTACATCACATTTCATTTGAATACCTTGCAGGTCGATATTTTATAGAGTATATAAAATGGCAATAAAAGATAATGGAGAAAATAAAGATAATTTATTTTCTCAGAGGCATTGATCACCAAGAGAGGCCTATTTTCTTCCTCTCTTTTGTACTAAATGAGGAATTTGCTCAATATTCTTAATTTACATAAAATATACAATGCAGTTTGACACTTTAAGTGCTCCTCACATTTAGTTCATGACTATAAAATGGTTTACAGAAAGGAGAAAGTTCTCCAGGTGTTTTATTTACACTTTCCCAAGTCCAACTTTGAAGCCACTAAGTGAATAATTCATCAGGCTTGATGTTGAATGACTTTATCGAGGGCTTTTTATTTCGACTTCTCACTTGGTGCACACGTTGGCCATGGACTTGTCAACAGTCGCTGAGGATTCACCTCCTTTCTCCCATAAAGCACGAGCTGAAGCTCAGAAGAGGCTCCCCTCACTGTACACAGGCCTCAGCCCTGCTATGTCGCACTGAACGGACAACTATTCCCATTTGCCGCCTGCCTTCAATGTTTACCGCAGAAGTCAACTAGGTCTCTGTCACAATGACACACGCCCGCAATCCACACAGAAGCAGCTCCCTGGAGTGGGACAAACAGCACCTGCAGAAAAGCAAGAAGGCGTCAGGAATGGCTTTCCTGGAGAAATGCAGAAAGAAGTGCAGGACTGTTAGAAAGGGATGGCTCGGTGCTGGGTACAGACATTTCACTGGGTGTGGCTCTCGGTTGCCGAATAATAGTCCCGTCGGCCTGAACATCAGGGGCCAGTCAGGTGGATGATACGTAAAGATCTTTTCCCCTAAAATTTCAGAACTACACATTTATACTAGACATCAGTCATACGGACAAAGTATAATATGCAATGTCTGTAGTTTCAGATGTCATCATATCAATTTATAACACCAGAAGGCGGCATAGTATAGTGGTAAAAAGCCTATGCCTAAAGCCTGTGCCTAAGCCACAGTGAACAGGGGTGTCCAGCCTTTTGGTGTCTCTGGGCCACACTGGAAGGAGAAGAGTTGTCTTGGACCACACATTAAATACACAAACACTAATGAAAACAAACCAAAAAAAAGTCATTACATTTTAAGTAAATCTATGATTTTGTGTTGGGCCGCGTTCATAGCCATCCTGGGCTGCATGCAGGGCCTGCCGGCCACAGGTTGGACACCCTCATACAATAATACCCTGTACACTTGATAGCTGTGTGGTTGATGTCTCTGAATCTTGCTTTTCTCCCCTACAACTCAGAGGCCATGGAGAATAATATGCCAAGTTATTGTGTGTAAAGAATGACGCATCCATGCAAAAGGCTTCCTATATTTCTGACACAAAGCAAGTGCTCACAGGTAATAGCTATAAATCTAACACTGCCACCTACTTTTTAATTAATTCAGGTCTAAGGCAAAGAACAGGTCACTGAGGAAAAAATTGGGAAATACTGAATTTGGAAAGAATTTGGGGAAACCTGAGTGAGCCTTACTTTTCGTTATTTTAAGCAACTACAGGAAATGTCTACTTCCTGGCCACACACTCGAGCGCCTCCAGTGTAATCAAGTTTTAAGAGAAGCTCCCTGTTACGATGCTGGCAGTACGCTGGTTCCGCGTGGAAACTGTCTGTGCTATGTTTTAAGACAGGAATATCCAAACTCCTCCTGCAGAGACTGTGATGAAGGGGATTCTGGGAAGTTAACGGGCACCTGGGTTTTTAGAAAAGCCCTACAGTAATTCTGACATGTACCTGGAGTTGAGAACAACAGATATATAGTCAATAATTATTATCATTATCATAGTATTAGATGCTATTTTTGAATATAGATTGCAGAAACTCATGTGAAATATTACATAGATTATCTCATGGAACCTTTTGATATTGCTGGTCTACTTCTCATCATCCCGTTATAACGGAGGAAACTGAGTTTCAGGAAAGTTAAATAACTTGATCCAAGTCTCACAACCAGTGAGTGACACCGATGCTATTTGAACCCAAATCAGCCAAGTTCATAGACAGCAGCCGACCCCCAAGGCATGCACCATGCCCCTTGTTCACGCTGGGATTTTTCCTGATACGGAGTTCATTTTCAAATTCTCCAACCTCGAGCAGTGGGAATTAACACTGCAATCTTGTGCTGGAGCCCTGGCAGTTTCAAATACACCTTTTCACACCTAATACACACCCTTCTCATTCAAGTGCATGGCCAGAAAAAAAAAAAAAAAAAAGCTGGAGCAAATCTGCAGAGAATCTTATCTATCATGTCCTAGTCCTTGAATCTGGAGCACCTGAGTGACATTGATTTTTAAGCGACATTTAAAAAAAAAGCCTTCAAACATGTTAGTCTCTCGTCTGGAGACACAAAACACTTAGCACCGTTCTATTAACTTCAGCCTGATTATTTCCTGTATTTCAAGACTCAGTTCACTAATTACCTCCTCCAAGTGGACTTTCCAGAGCTCCCCGAGCAGCAGATGTCTCCCACGTTATCCATGTACCTTGCACTTGGCTCTGATTCTGTGGCTGATCATGGCATAACACAGTTGTCCATTTCTCATCAGTTATTATTGTTGTTTTTCTGAGCAGATGACTCCTAGATACTTGTACATAAAAGCTTTTGGAAGGAAAGAAGGAAGAAAGGGAGGTAGGGAAGATACAAACAGAAGCATGGGGTCATGGGTAATACGTGCTACCTGAGGAAAAGATCTACATGTTATAAAGTTAGTATTTTCTAGGCGACTTTGGGGATCAGGAACTAGGAAATGGGGAACATCATACATATAAGTTACCCATATTTTTCGGACTATAACATGCACTCCGCCCACCCCCGGCATTTGGAAGGAAAATGCAGTGGTGACCCTGCTCCTGCCTCCTGTGACCCCCCTGCGAGCCAGGTAAGCTACATTCAGGCTGTAAGATGCACCCCCCTTTTCCTCCCAAATTTAGGGGGAAAAGTGTGTCTTATAGTCTGAAAAATACAGCAAGCATGGATAGTACTACACTTTTTATACCCTTCTGACTTTATTTTTATGTGATTCCTTGGAAACATTTTTGTTCTTCATTCTGGTACTTTATTGATGAAGTACTGGCTGCTGCTAGAGGAAGATACCCGTGTATGCATGAATCAGACAAAGCCCCCGCAAAAAGCCAACAGTCTTTGCAGCAGACACAGTCACCTGAGCAAGGACGCAGGGCCTCTGATGGAATTAAAGAGCGACACTGCATGACTCCTGTCGTCCAATCCAGCAGAGTCATAGGTGCTCAGGAATGGGAGGGAAAGGTGCGGTTTTTCTGGGGTCAAGAAGTGTGGAAAGGGCAAAGACTTTGGAATTAGACCAGTTTAACTTGCTTCCTTACAAGCTGCGTGACTTCTGATAAGTCCCCTGAGTTACGTTAGCCACAGTCTGTTCCGTTGTAAAATAAGGGAGATAAAACAATCCAGGAAGCTTTAGTGAGGACGTGAGGTAATATTTGTAAGGTATCAGGGACATAGCAGACAATTAGTGAATGATGTACTTCTCTTTTAATTGGTACATTAAAGGACATCAGGCAACATCAGATGATATCATTGAATACCTACGGTCCTCCC
>PVKM010013214.1:0-30583 GCA_004027735.1 Carollia perspicillata
GTGTATATGTAATCTTGTCAGTGGTTATGCCATCCTAGTGGGATTATAAAATTGTGAGTGCTCTTTGTTCATTTTCATGCTCTATATTTTACAACAAATATAAACACATATTACATGATAATAATTAAAACAAAAAATATTTAAATATTCTCAAATTTTGAAAGGGCCAAAATTTTTGCTGCAATGGAACTTCATGTTTTGTGTGTTTATTATCTAAATAATAAGCTATGCAATGTTTTAATGACCAAATGTTGCACCTCACACTTAAGAGATCTTTGTCATTTTCATACAGTTTGTTGCTAGAAATAGAAGCAATACATTGCTCCGAACAAACAGAAGATATAAAAATGCACGCCTACACGTACAGTTACATAGTGTGACTGTGTGTTATTGTCTTTAATGTACTGATAAAGTCAGGGTTCTCTTACACAAAACACATGCTAGTTTCTTGTCCCTGAATACCTTACATAAGTTTTGTTTTATGTCAATGCTAAATGCTTAGAATTCAATGTCAGTTTATAATTTGCATTTGCTAGATCAGGGGTGTCAAACTCATTTTCACCAAGGGCCCCATCAGCCTCGTGGTCACCTTCAAAGGGCCAAATGTAACTTTAGGACTATATAAATGTAACTGCTCCTTAACAGTTAAGTGACAGCTTGGCACTGCCACTGGGTAGAAACAAGGTGTTGGGCCAGATAAAACAAGGTGGAGGGCCACATTCGGCCCATTGGCCTTGTGTTTGCCACCTGTGTGCTAGATGGCATTTCAAAAATAGGTTTTGAAACTACTTTGGAGACTTTCAAATGAACATGGAAAAAACATTCTTAATCACCTCCTGTGCCTATGGGCACGACCATCTCTGGTCTCGCTGAGTCACATGACCACAAATGCACTTATCCAGCAAACGTGCAATTTTCTTGATAGTTAAATCCATAAAAAATTAACGATTAAAAGAAAAAGTAAACAATGTTTGAAGACTTGCTTGTTCATCATAACCAAGCCCCCTAAACTATCGCTGGTCAGGAGGCAGGGCAGGAAGAAGCCAGGAAAAATCCAGGGCAAGTGGAATGGGGAAACAGAGATAAGAAAGTACAATTGGGCCAATCAGGCTGAGGAACTCACAGCCAGCTGGTGGAGGCCAGACCTTTTCTTCCCAAACAAGGACGCTTGAGAGCCAGTGCTTTACGCCTCTCCTCCACAACCAGAGAATGAGTAGCTTACATCACCGTGGTCGGAAAAATAGAGAACAGAGACCCCATGAGTGCCGTCTGTGCCAGCCACAACCAAGGACAGATGAAGTCAGGGGGACAGAAAACAGAAACCCCATTAGAGCCAGGCAGACCCGAGCTAAAGGTAAAACCATAAAGCGGATGGAAGGCCAATTCCAAACTTGTCCATGTGCTTGTTTTAGTGAACTCATGTACTACCAAAGCACCTGGAAAGCAGATGGATATTCTGCTGAAACTTTCCCCTAAGAGTCTCACCCACAGAAATGAGAGAGAAAACAACAGTAACCAGGGCCTGCTGCCTCTAGAGCCACCCCTGACCCCTAACCTTTCTACTTCCTCCTGCACGCTGAGGGTCCCAGGAGATTTGCAGCCAGTGGAGGATCTGGCAGCTGCAGTTTGTCCCAGCTTTATCCCCATCCTATCTCCAGGGCCCCCTTTTCTCTGACTCTCCAGTGAGTGAACAGAAGCCCTGCCTGGGCTCTGTCCTGTTGCTGCTTCCACCCTGAGCCCTTCCTTTGTGTCACTGTCTCCAACTTTACTAAATATCCTCTCACAACCACCTGGGCTCGTGTTGTGACATCTTCCCTGCAGAAGTCAAAAGCCCACACATGACAGGCTGGCCTGTGGCAGATCCACTCCGGGCTGTAGCCTGCCTGGTACCCAGTAATACTCAGTCCAACTCTCCTAACTTTAGGAAAAACATGGTTATCTTACTGAATTGTAGTTTGTGTGTGTGTGTGTGTGTGTGTGTGTATGCATGTGTTTGTAAACATGTATTTACTAATCCCGTTAGGATTATTGCAAGGGAAAGAACATAAAACAGGAATTATAGAAAGCATATATTCTAGTCCTTTATACCATTTTATTTTATGGTCTTTGTAATGACCCAGTCAAAATAAAGTTCTTAAAAGGTAGGTATTATTTTGATGATATTGGAAGTTGTAACCAAGAAATGTATGAAAGATGTTTGTACTTTTTTTTTTTAATTTTTCAAGATTTTATTTATTTATCTTTAGAGGGGAAGGGAAAGAGAGAGGGAGAGAAATATCAATGTATGGTTGCCTCTCCTGTGTTCCCTGCTGGGTACTGGAACTGGCCCGCAACCCAGGCATGTGCCCTGACTGGGAATCAAACCGCGGTTATTTGGTTTGCAGGCCCGCGCTCAATCCACTGAGTTACACCAGCCAGGGCAGATGTTTGTACTTTTATTTTGACTCATTATCTCCTATTTTCTCTTAACCCAGTTTATTGCCTCTGGTGTATCTTCACCCAACTGTTGACCAAAACCCCTACATTTGCCAGTCTTTATTATCTACCTTCTTCTCAAACCTGATCACAGCTATAGCCAGTCTTTTTTTAAAAAAAAAAAAAATTCTGTATTTTTAGACAGAGTGGAATGGAGGGAAAAAGAGTGGGAAAGAAGCATCAATGTGTGGTTGCCTCTCATGCACCCCCAACTGGGGACCTGGTGCACAACCCAGGCATGTGCCCTGATTGGGAATCGAACCTGCAACCAACCCTTCGGTTTCTAGGCCATCACTGAGCCACACTATCCAGGGCATGACTTATTAATATTGTAGCCATATATCCGGTAAGAGAAAAAGGTGTCATTTTACAAACACAGAAATTCATTCAAAATAATGGTTGAACTGTTGTAATATAACATATGCACTATAACTTGATTTTTTAGAGTTAGCATCTAAATGACAAAATTTAGTCCAGTTGCATGAAGAGGTTTACAGATGGCCTTATATTGTCTAACTACTTGTAGACTTTAAGGATGTAACTTGGGCCCTGACCTGCTATGGTTCAGTTGGTTGGGCATTGCCCTGCATAAAGGAAGGGTTGCTGGTTACCAGTTTGATTCCCAGTTAGTGCACATGTCTGAGTGTTGGGTTTGGTCCCCAGACAATCGGTGTTCTCTCTCACATCAATGTTTTTCTCCCTCTCTTTCTCCTCCCCTTCCCTTCTCTCTAAAAATAAATAAATAAAGTATTTTTAAAATGTATTAAAAGGATGAACCTTGCCCTGGTTGGTGTAGCTCAGTAGACTGAACATGGGCTGTGAACCAAGGGGTCGCCAGTTCGATTCCCAGTCAGGGCACATGCCCACATTGCGGGCCACGTCCCTGGTATAGGGTACACAAGAGACAAGCACACATTGATAATCCTCTCCCTCTCTTTCTCCTTCTCTTTACTTCTCTCTAAAAATGAATAAGTAAAATCTTAAAAAACAAAATAAAATAAAAAGGATGTAACTGAAATGTGGATGAGCATTTTTTTACAGAGAACACCTACACGTCAGTTGTGTGTGATAAACTACTGCAATCAGTGATGGTGACCTGAGGAACACCTGCTAGAAATTTCATGCCCGACTTTAACAAAAAAGGATTTTTCTCATGGAAGAGACTTCCTTAGTGCCACGTTAATATTCTAAGGTTAATGCTACCCTAACCGAAGACCTAAGCTATGATTTCTTCTGTGTAGCAGTGGATGAAAGCAATTACGAATGGGCCAGTAGGAGGGGAAACTATGAAATGCTGGCTCTCACCAAACAAACATCTGATAAGTGCAAGGTGACCCTCATTATCTACCAAAATCTGGAAAATAACTCTAACATGAAAAATTACTATTTTTCCAGGTTAGAAATGAGAACAGTGGGATTCTTAAGTTCCTGCAAATTTCCCAAGTACACGCAGTTAATAAATGCCTGAGCAAGAATATAACCCTGATCTGCCTGGATCATGAGGCAGTGGGTTTTTTTTTTTTTTTTTTAATTTATTGCTTTTAGAGAGAGAAAGGAAGAGAGACAGAGACACAGACAGAGACGGAGAGAGAGAGATGGATTTGCTGTTCCACGTACTGACACATTCATTGGTTGCTTCTTGTATGTGCCCTGACCAGGGGATGGAACCAGCGACCATGGTGTCCTGGATGACTCTCCAATCAACTGGGGCACCTGGCCAGCAAGAGGCCATGCTCTCTGCACTGTGCCTTACTTGTTGCAACTTCCCAATATAAGAGTGGTGAGACTCAGGTTATGGTAAACGATATTTGTAAAAACTGTTTTATGAAAAGGTGGAAAAGAGCTTTATGGAATAGTTAAAACGAGCCCAAGGAAGTCAAATGACATTGGCTCTTTTTCCGTTGTTTCCTTATGCAGAATGAAAATGTTTGAATTGCCTCATGCTGTTTATGATTCTTTCCCAATTCCAGCATTCTGGATCTTTATGATTTGGGGAATTTCTACAACTTTTAGGAGAAAACTAAAATTTGTGCTAAATTTCATAAACTCTTCATATGATTTTACCTCACTTTAGGGTTCAATGCTGAGGCAACAGAGACTGCCATCGGTGTTTAATATTATTGTAAATGCAGAAAATTCAAAGCATTCTACATACCCTGTTAGGAAAAGGAAATTAAGGTTGAGGACATGAAAATTAGAAACTAGAGTATGTATTTAAAACAATGTATAATATGTAATAAAACTCATGAGAGAGGTAAATCATGTGTTCATTTGCATTATAGTTATTGGTGAATGTAACTAACACACAAAGCACTCATTATTCTTCAGACATATCCACATGTGACACATACAGAGTTAAAGATTTGTAATTTCTCTATGTTGATAAACTTTGATGGGGACTTATACATTTCCCATTTGATCAAGGATGTCTAAAAAGCTGGGAAACTAAATAGTTTTCAAATTCCTGATTTTCATAGGAACACCTGCAAATTTGTCATAAATGATAACGTTTTACTCATTACACCTGAAGTATTGAATGGATGGCCAGAGCCTGTTCTTTTTAAAAATTCTGGGTGGTTAAATTAATTTTTACCTTGTGAAATAATTTTTATTTATGATTAAATATAAACATTTTCCTTAGAACCTCATGTTAGTAGCATCTCAATTTGTTATTAGTTATTCAACTTACTAGGTGCACTTTTTCTCGAAGACTCAAATATTTATATGCAGTTTAGATCAAAGATGATAGAGATATATAGCTATAAACAGATATTGCATATATGTATATATGTGCATATGTAAAAGTTACAAGCTCTTATAAGAAACAATAATATAATGTGAATGTGAAGGTTAAATAAATGTCCCCATAAATAGTATGTTGGATCCCACTTCTGTAATCAAGTTTTTTCATCGAATGAAAAGTTACATAAAATAAAATTCACCATTTCAGCGCACAAAATGCTCTTTAATGTTTTCTAGTATATCCATTTGCAATGCTGTGCATCCACTACCACTATTTTCATCACTCTCACAATCAAAAAATAATAACCCCAGAGCCCGTCCCCTCTGGAACACCCAAAGAACAACCCTGCCACCCTCTGCCAGGCCAGCCCTACCCTAGGGGACATGTTGCCATCCAGGCAGGATATCCACTTGGATAAAATATCCAAGTGACCCGCCAAAGGCCATAGATACGTTAAATGACCATGCCATGGATTAGCTTCAAGGCTGTGGCTGTACAAAACAGCCCTGCATGCCCTGCTCCATGTGTCCCTTCCCCCAACTCACACCTGTGGGGGAAGGGGTGAGGACATCTTATATGTCTCTCCAATATTTCCTAGACACCTCGAGTTCTGGGCCCCATTCCAAATCCCTTTTTGGGGCCCCCCTCTTGGCTGCACCCTGCATCATGCCTTTTAAGATATTAATTTAAGTTGGTTATTAAGAAACAAAAACCAGAAAGAATCTTTGAACTGGCCACTTTCCTGCCTAATGGGGTTTGGATTAAAAAAAAAAAAACTGGTTTAGGAATGGAATTGTACCATTTTCACCTTCAAGTTTTCACCTCAGCTAATTTGGATTAAGTATGGTAGACAGGGAGCGTCCAAGAAAAACCCTGTTCTGATGGATTCTCTCCTCCTTCCCATTCTTTCTGGGTTTCCTAGCAGGAAATTGTTTGCCCTCTGCTCTGCTCTTTCTTGGCTACATGTGAATTGTTTATTTCCTTTTGTAAATTTCAGATCTGCACCCCCCTTCTCTTCAGACCCAGAACGGCATATAAACTTCAGCTGTCCAGTGCCTCTTTGGAGTCTCATTAAGACATACCCAGATGCACATTTGCATAATAAACTTTGGACATTTGTTCCTGTTAACCTGTCTCTGTTAAACTGATTATTAGCTGAACTAAAAGAACTTTGAAGCTGAGAAGAAAATTATTTTTATGCCCCTACAATAACTCCTACTTACTGATTTGTCTGTTGATACTCTCCATTTATTGACTGATGCTCTCTATTTAATAAGGCACTATTCTCATAATTTTCTCTAGTTTTTTGGACATGGTTTATTTTAGCCGCTTGAACATATTCAAAAGAGCTGATTTCAAGCCGGTTTCTAGTAAGTCCAATACCAAGACTTCTGTGGAAAATTTCTTTTAACTGCTTTTTTTCTTGCATATGGGGTGTTACTGGAGAGACCCAAGTTAGGGAACGCCTCCTCCTTGGTGCTTGTCTCACTCGTAATAAAAGAATTTAGGTGAAAGACAGCATGTATATTGGAAATGAGGTCCAAGTTTATTTATGAAACATACACGAGCATGCAGCTGCAAACAGGCACCTGGCTAGTCTGAATGTCCCACGTGCAGAGGAAATAAAGCGGTTAAAAAGTTGATTAGCAAGTTTGTTTTATACACTTGAGCCAGAAGCCAGAAGTAGGCAACCTTCCTTGGCCGACTACTGGGGTTCAGGGGTCATATACTTTAGTCAGTTTCTAGGTTCCCTTTCCTCCTCTCCTGCTAGACTTTGAGATCAATACACAGTTGTAAAGGTTTTCCTTTCCAGCTAGTGGAGGTGATACACACAGAATTGCAAGGGCTCCCCTCCTCCTGCATTATCATAATTTTGGTTCTCCTAGTTCCTCTTGCGATGTTTGGAACACCTGACAATCTTATTGAACCAGGCTCAGGATTGCTGAATCAGTGGGTGAAACATTTATCCCTTTGGTTTCCAGCCTCCTGTGTTAAGTTCTTTATGAGATTGCACTGAGCAGAAGCCCCACTTTGCTTTCCCTCTGGCTGCTCATTCCTGGGGGCTCCCTAATAGGGGCTACACTTTCTTTTTTCTGTGCTTGCTTTATACTTTTTGTTGAAAAGTGTACATTTTATGTATTGTAATCTGATAACCTGGGAATTTTGGTTTTCCCCTCATCCCAGAAATTATGCTGTTTATTGTAGCTGTTGTTATTTGGCTTGTTTGTTTAGTAATTTCTCTGACATATTTTGGAAATGTCTGTATCCTTTGTCATGTTGTTGCTGAGCAACAACTGGGGTCCTGGTACACCCCCAGCCCCCAGGCAAAATTCCACAGTCACAGGTTTGGTGAGAAAGGGAAGGAGTCTTTATTCAAAAGCTACACAATTTTGGAATAACAGCTTTCCACATGCATTAGTCATATTATTCCTCCTGTTAATTTGTAATTATCGTATTTCTATAGAATCAGTTTATAAACTACAACATAAGATACAACAGCTACACGATGTTGGAAGAATGTCAGGCTTCTGCCTCAGAGCCCGTCCCCTCCAGAACACCCAAAGGAGAACAACCCTGCCACCCTCTGCCAGGCGGGCCCGGCCCTAGGCTGCACCCGGAGTTTGTTCTCCCATCCCACATACCGTGCTTTGGGGAAAGCAGGTGGCCGCAGCAGGATCACCAGGCCTCCTGGAGGAAGACACACTGAGAGCCAATCTCTGCCCTCCTTCTGTGTAAATCTTCCAGCCCATAATTCCATGCCTGGTACAACCCCCTCCTACAGCCCCTCTCTTCTCCCCAGTGATCTATCTGATCCGATCTCTCTGTAACAATGTGTGTCTACTGAAGTCTATTATTAGGGTGGCCAGGGACGCGGCTGTGAAAGAATTCACAAAGAGAGGAAAATGCAGAGGGCAAAGTTTTACTCGCTTTCCAAGAGGGCAAAGTTTTACTCGCTTTCCAAGAGGCATGAAGAACTATGCAGGCCCGGAAGGTTTGGAGTTTGGAGCTTTTATTAGAATACAAAGTGTTGGGGGGTTGCTGTTGTGCGGCCCTGGGCTGTTAGGGGCACTGCAGCATAGGAGGTTTGTTGGTTTTTCCGCAAACTGCAGTTTGCTCCAAAGTTCTGTTGCCCGGGGCTGTGCGGGGGGCGGTGGCTAGACACGTTCTGTTCTTGTTCTTCCTGTAATTTTCCAGTCCTGGGGACATAAGCTCAGAAGAGTAAAAGGGCAGTCAGATTTAACTGTGTCAAGGTCACAGCTGATATGAGAGATACAAACAAACTCTTTTTAAAAATACTGTTCCATATATCGAGTGCATAAGTCCAAGGTCATGACTAGCTGCACTTGGTATGTGACTAATGTTAGACAATCATGTTTAAGCTGTTAGTTTGGTTATAACATGTATTTCCAAAGGGTGTGTGATATTCGATAGTAAATTGTATCTGAGAGATACCATAAACTCCCAAGTCAGTGTTGGTTAGTTGTGTTTTTTCACAAACCTCAAAGTCTGTGTTGTGGTGTTTTTTTCATTTACCTTTGAAAATGGCAAGGAAAATAGATCAATTTCATAATCCGATAGATGTTGGAAAACTTCTCCAGTTGTTTATAAAAATATTTTTGGAAGTGTTGTGAAAAGTATTTACGCCTTGAGCACAGCAATATTGTACGTGATGACTGCTACAAATGTTTTGCAAAGCCAACTACTGAAGATTCTGATTAATTAAGGGGAAAACATTTTTGGTTGTATTTTTTTTAGCAATATCCATGTTTCCATGATTTGAAAACAAAAATTTTTATTGTTTTGTTTTTATACTTTTTGTTTAATAAGTTGTACATTGTAACTGAAAATAAATAACAATCTTGTATTTTCTTACATAAGTATAATAAATGCCAATTTGCAGTGCTTTAAGTTTTTCTCACATTTCAGCACATACCAGTGATGAATATATCTCTCAAATACACATGACCTATGCTGCAACTTTTTTGACCTCGAACTCCACAGGGTTAACCAGGTCATAGGCCTGCTCAGAAAATGGTACCATGGTAGCTACTGGTGCCGACTTTGTCCTTTCATTTCTATGGTTAGACTAGTAGCCAGTTAATGAATGATTTGACTATGGTTTCCTTAAATATGTGAAACCAGAAAATTCTTCCAGTCTTTTACCTTGGGCTGTGGGTGTTTGTTGGGGCAGGCCTTCAACACTTAACTGGACAGCTTACAATTCTGCTGTAACCTTCCCATGCCGATCGCATAGACCATGAAGATCTGTTAGAGGTGAGAGCTTATGCCTTTGGCTGGTCTTTCCTGAGCTGTGTGCAATCCTGGGCAATTCTGTGGCCTTCTAGGTTCCTAGGAATGTGCCTGAGCTTCTCAAAGATCTTATTGCCAGAGGCATCTCAGTTTAAGCCTTTCCTTCCAAGTATTCTGATTAATCTATTGTTTTGCCCATCTGTTGTCTATTGGCGGAGGCAGCAATGATTAATAAAATTGACTGTGAACGTGGCCGTCCCAAGGGACCACTGTATCACTGAGAGATCAGCCAATTTTTCTCAATTAGGCATTTTCCAGGTTGCTGCAAGCTGTTGATTATCTTCCAGAGATGGGAAAGATTGATTCTGACAGGGCTTTCTTGCCAATTTTGATTACTTTACAGAGGAGTTTTGAAATTCCTTACTCCACCATTTTCAGTGACATCATCTCTGATGATTCTCTGCAGTGCCTGTCCATTTTTTCTAAGCTTCATAAATTTCTTCTCCAAATTCATCTTCATGGACAAGGGTATTGCCCTGACTCATTATTTACCCTTTGCACCAGAGACGTTCTGAAAATACTTAGAATTTAAAAGGCACCTGTGATGATTTGCCCTTTTCATATCAGGAAAAAAATTGTCACCTGTGTTTTTTAGTACTTCCATTTAGGAGTGACCTGTGAGAAGGTACAGGGACAGAGTATTTAGGAGGGGCTCTTGAATTTCACGACATAGCTCTTTTCTATGCTTTCAAATACAGAAGTGGGAAGGAAGTTAAGACTTTTTTAATGTTTTCTCTATACAAAGAGCTTTACGTATGTGATACCTCACAACAACCTTGAGGTTGTTATTATTATGCTAATAAAAGTTGTAATAGATTTATATTGCATTGTAACAAATTACCAAACTCTTACTGTCTTGAAATAGCACTAATTTGTTATCTCACAGCTATGTAAGCCACAAATCCAGCATGGTGTGGGTGGGTTTAGTGACAGAGAACAAAGACCAAAATCAAATGAAAATAGCCACCAGGTACTGAGGTGGCCAATTAGGACAACGAACCATGTCAAAGAATCAAGCGGACTTTAATTTACTTACTGTGATGGCACAAGCAAGATGCAAACTAAAACCAAAAATCCCCACAGTTTTGCCCCCCCATTCCATGTTTCTTTGTGGAACTCTATTATGGAAGGGTCAGATGACACCCAGCATATAGGTGGGGACAATTGTCTCAGTAATCGAAGCCTTGAACAGAAAGGCTCCTGTCATTTTACGGCCTAAGAGAATGGGGGTGGGAGGGGATAAGAGTGGGAAAGTACTGAGTCGGGTTGGTCAACGCCCCTCATAAGGAATTCTCATCTGTGTTCGGAATGTAGATATGCACATGAGTGCAGCTGGCCCAGGAGGCTTCGGCCCATGACTGCCACTTCCTCTGGGGACGGCACTACACTGGCTTGTGCATCAAATAATGCTGTTTTGTACTTCAATTTACTCCCATATCCTCAGGTTGTGCTATAAGCTCACCAATGTCTGTGAATTGTTCTGGTTTGAGTGAGTGTGCGGGTGGGGGTGAGTGGGCTTGGGATGGGATCAGCAGTCTGGATAATAATCACCTATCCCCGGCTGGTGTGGCTCAGTGGATTGAATGCCGGCCTGTGAACCAGTGGTCTGATCCCCAGTCAGGGCACACGCCTGGGTTGCAGGGCTAGCTCCCCAGGAGGGGGTGCAGGAGAGGCAACCACACGTTGATGTTTCTCTCCCCACCTCCTTCCCTTCCTCTCTGTCTAAAAATAAAATTTTTTAATCACCTTACTTGGTTTTATTTATTTGTCTTAAATGTATGAATAGCTCACATTTATTCAATGTTTGGAGTGTTTTGGGTCCTCATTTAGAAGTTGGTGATGTTTTGGTGACCAAAAATGTGTATGACATAGAAACTTTACTTTTATTTATATTGATTAGCCTGTGGTTCAGTTGGTTTTATCATATGTTGTTCTGTGTGAAGTCTCAGTTTCCAAGGACCTACTGACAACCTTCCATAAAGACCTATTATTTAGCTTTTGCCCCATTACATCTTCCAGTGAAGATCACACATGGGATTTTGGACTGGAGCTGGAGTCTTCCACCAGATGTCAGCAAGCCGAGTTTTTCTGTGGAACCGCTGATGGAAAATCTGCTCTCAGCGAGATCCTTAGCAGATTCCTTCTCTTTGTAGTTGTCCAATCTACACCTCTTTCCTCACCTGTAAGCCAGGGGCCACTCTTAAGTTCTTAAAAGCCACCCATATTCCTCTCCCGTTAGCCTTTCCCTGTTCAAGTGAACAAGGACACATTGAAATTCTTTTTAAGCTTTAAATGTCTAATTTCTTCTTTGTACCCTGTCAGAGGGAACTCTGCTTTTGAAGTGCTCATGGGATTGAGTCAGGCCCACTTGGAATATCTTATCTTAAATTGATTTGAAGCCCTAATCACGTTAACAAAATCCCTTCACAGTAATGTGTATATTAGTGCTTGAAGAATTGGCAAAGGTGTAGGCACACCAGGGTCTGGGTATTGTCTACCTAGAACGTTGTCTAGCACAGCAGTTGTGCATGAATTTTAGGGCAGTTGAATTTCCCAGTAGCTCTGAAATGAATGAATCATATGTAGGCCACTGCACACTAGTCCTAAGAGTAAGGCCAGTCTGAATTTTCAAACACCTTGAATGGTGAACTTTAATTCTAAATGCGAACATCCAAAAAACACAGGCATAGCTCTTTCTATTGTGTTTTGTTTTCTGTGCTTCACAGATGTTACCTCTTTTCAGAAACTGAAGGCAAGACTCCACTAGCAAAGAAATGATGATGCAATTTATTGCAAGATTTGTTGTCTGGTGGTCTTGTGTGGAACCCACGATGTCTCCACGGTATGACTGACTGTACTCAGGAAAAGACCATTCACAAAAGGAGATACATAAGTTTTCAAGAAATGTAAATATTGTCTCACTTGTAATTATGTGCATATAAATCCAAACAGCCATATGATATTTTGATAACCCCTATTTGATGTGCAAATTGGATACTTTCATAGAATGATTTTCTTAGTAAAATTTTCACAGTTTGGAACTGTGCATCTGCAGTCTGATTGTCCATAAAATCTCATCCAGTAATTGCATATCCAGGCATTTTTAGGAAAGGAATAATTAGAATTATGCATAGCTATTTAAATTTATATTGATCCCCAAATTAGTGTAGTAGTAAACTAAAAATAAATAAACCCCTGGTAAAAGATGATGCTATGTGGAAATGAACCAAAATTTAGATATTAGAAATTTATTATTTAAATTTTACTGTGTACTAGCAAGTGGTACTACATAAGGAATATGGAAATTGAGGAGCGCTTAATGGAGTTTAAATCTCCAAAGTTAAACGAATGCTTTAAGAGAAACCAATAACAGATGACGAAGCACCTTGGCACTAAAAATGTCGAGAAGCCATTATGTGAAGGTGCAAGGGAGAATTTTCCGGAAGCCAGGGAGAGAGCCACTCAATAGGAGCTACAGCCACAGGTTGAGGAAAGCAGCTTGCTGCCAGGCGGAGCCTGGTGTGGAAACCGTCAAGAAGTAGTTACAGTTCAGTCTCATTGCCCTCATCCTCTCTAGTCCCTCTGGACTTCTCCCAGCTAGAAGCCAGAGAGCTAGATAGGGTTCATGGACCTTAGGTTCCTGAAAGACAGGCAGGAATGAAATATTGTGGAGAATGTGTCTGAGGGAGAAAATGGGGAACATCCAGCAAAGTAACTGTCTTCCCTCACAGCTTGCATTTTAGTTCTTTGCCCTGCTGAAACACTCCTGTCCACAACAAACGAGATGCATGAATCCCATCAGATCTATTATCATCGCTCGGTGATATCAGAGCAGTTATAGTTTTATGTTCATGTTAAAATATTATCTATCACTAATGCTTTCCCTATGGCATAGAATGTAAAATGGGGGGGTGGGGTGGAGAGGGCAAATCCCAGACAACTGTCTGTTGTAATTTCTGCTTCTATTGCTGGTCAAAATGCCTGAATTGATAAACATACCTCACTGTTTTCAACCTCATTCTTTATTCTCTTCTCTTCCTCTTGAGTTCACAGCACAAGGAGGATGTGATTGCCTAATTATACTCTCATCTTTTGATTTCCATTCTTTGCTTTCTTGGTATGGGGGAGATAATACTATATGTTAACTGGTGGTTTTGGATCTACACTTTGTCTATTTGGACTACACAGGGTGTTATCGTCTAGGTTTTACCAGATGTAACACTGCCACCATTATATCAAGTGATGGTTTGGGGTGATCAGACACATATTACAACCAGTAAAATACAGTATGTTTGAAATTCGGCTGCAATTCATTTATCATACCATAAACTCTCTTGTCAAAAACTGTGGTGTGTTGGACACTGTGGTAATTGATAATATATTCTATGAACCACTAATATTTGTGCTCGCAGATCTGACTTGGGAACGAAGGGCAAATATGTAGCAAAAATACACTTCTGTTCTTCATGATGTTCTTCACCATTGTTTTTTTTTTTTTAAGGAGTTGTTATGGCATTAAGTTCATACCACACGGTAGTTATAAGGTCAAACCAGAGGTGGACTATGGAGATAGCTTATATTTAGTAATATCTCCACATCATATACTTTCTACAATGATCACATAATTAAATCCACTGCATTGTACAAGCAAGGTTATTAAAAATCAGATCATAAGCGTGGCAATTTGTATTATACAGCCTTGTCTTGAATTAGAATCTACATATGAAACGGAACTGGAGCCAACTCCCAGAACTGCCAATGTACCCGAGCTGGGTCAATTCAAGCAAAAAATAATATTGTATTTAATTATAACCCAAAGCATGAAATAAGCATGCATAAATCATACTGATATAAATAATGGAATATTAATAAATCAAGGAAATAGACAAATTTCCTATTCAGAAGGATTCCAAATAATTTATGTAGACACTCTGCCTTCAAGGAAATGGAGCATAATTTCCGGCTCTTAAGCACGGGATGTGCATAGTGTACATTTGAACAGTATGGAAAGGGTTAAACAGGAGTAATTTTAGAATGGAGAAGCCTGGAAAAAACTACCTAAGTTGGATGATTAGCCTTCATGTTCACAGTGATAACAAATTTTTATAGTATATATACTTGCCTATGATGGTATGAGAATGGAAATCTACCTTTTTTTTCTTTCTCTTAAAAATCTATAACTTCAATCTAAATAGGAAAACAGACAAATCCCTATTTAGGGAGGTTGTAAAAAACTACCTGTTCATTATTCCCCCAAATTAAAGTCATCAATAGCAGGAAATTCTAAGAAACTGAAACAATCAAGAGTAGTCTAAGGAGACATGAGGACAATTATTCTGTGGTCTCTTTGACTGAAGCTTGGACCATAAAATGGACATTAGGCAAAATCATAGAAAGTTTTGATAAAACATAAACTTTTGTCAATACTACCGTCTCAATATTGGTTTATTAATTGTGACAAATATACACACTAATTTAAGATGTTAAAATAGAGGTCACTGGGTGTTGGCTATATGGGTATTCCCAGTACTACATTTGCAACGTTCATATCTACTTTATTTGTAACAGATCCCAAATGGACACAACCTTAATGCTATTCAAGAAGTGAATGGATAGGAAGAAATGTGTAGTATATGCACACAATATAATATTGTTCAGCGATGACAAGGAATAAATACACTTTTGATATACATCACAACATGACCAAACTTCACAATAATTATCCTGAGGGATAGAAGCCAGACATGAAAGGTTGCATATCATATGGTTTCATATACCTAAAACACTAAATATGCAAACTCACATATAGTAGAAGAAATTCAATCAAAAGCAGCCTGAGGAGGGGGATATGGGCTGAGGTGTGGGAAGAAGAGGTTATGAAGTAGCATAAGAACAGTTTTTCAGTGCTGAGTATATTTATTGTCTTCCTGTGGTGATGGTTTCATGAATATATTGATGCCAAATTTATTCAAATGTATACTTTTTAAAAAAGATTTTATTCATTTATTTTTAGAGACAGAAGAAAGGAGGGAGAAAGAGAGGGAGAGAAAAAGAGAAACATCAGTGTGTGGTTCCCTCTCACATGCCCCCTACTGGGAACCTAGCCCTCAATCCAAGCATGTGCCCTGACTGGGAATCGAACCGACGACCCTTTGGTTTTCAGGCTGGTGCTCAATCCACTGAGCCACACCAGCTAGAGCTAAAGTGTATACTTATAATATATATGGTTTACTATGTGTTAACTATACTTTAATAAAGCTACTAGGAAGAAAAAAAAACAATATCTCTGATGAATATGGGACAAAAATCCCCAACAAAATCCTAGCAAAATGAATTCAACCATATGATGAAAAAATCACAAACCAAGGTCAAGTGAAATTTATCCCTGGCATTCAAGAATGTTTCAGCCTATAAAACTCAATCAATGTCATACATCACCTAAAACTTTTGAAAACAATGAAGATTCTTTTTTCATTGCAAATAGAGTTACTTTAAAGTCTCGCTTAAATAATTACCACGCAAGTTACAGGACTGAAATGTAGAGTTTTGATGGGAAAGCAGATTGCTTTGTTTGTGAGTAAATTTATTGGTATATTTTGTTTGCTTATTTGCTCTTTTGAAATTCTCTGAGAAATGTCATGTTTAATAATGTTGATTAGGTAGAGTGTGGCAAAATAATTATAAACACTAATAATCCAAAATCCAATGGCTGGAGTTGCAACAGCATGATTTGTATAAGGTGCTCTGAATTGTTTAACGGTAGCTTAAATTTTTCAGGAGACAGGGACAGACATTGCCAAGTTAGTAGGTATGGGTACTTCAGAAATCAATATATGTGCCACAACTTAGAATAAGAAAATGAAAATGAAATAAATGCCATTCTATTTCTAGTTCCGCCATTGGCCTAAGCACTTCTCTCTCTCTTTCTCTCTCTTTGTACTCCTCAATTGAAGATATGATTTTTTATTGATTATAGTGAGAAAGAAAGGAAGGGGGGAAAGAGAGAGAGACATCGATGTGAGAGAGAAACATCCATTAATTGCTTGCCCTGACTGAGGATCAAATGCATAACATTTTGGTACATGGGGTGATGTTCCAACCAAGTGGGCCACGAGGCCAGGGAAAGCACTTCTCTTTAGGCCTCAAATTTATTATCTTAGAAATAGTTTGGGCAAATGATATCTTAGGAATTTCTCGGGTATACTTTTTTTTCACTTAGTCAAGAATATGGTTATTGATTGAAGAGAGAGAGGAAGGGAGGGGGAGAGAGAGAGACACTGATATGAGAGAAAAACATTGATCGCTTTCTTTTTGCACACACCCTGCACTTGCAACCCAGGTATGTGCCCTGGCCAGAATGGAACTCACAACCTTTTGGTGTATGGGACAATGCTCCAACCAACTAAGCAACACAGTCAGGGCTATGCTCTGTTTTAGCTAACAATTTTTTGTGAGTCAGCTGTGATCAACCTGGGTTAGTTTTGCAATCATAATGTTAAAATAATAGTATTTTAAGCATAAGACAGTAACTGTGTCCACCAAATGCTCACATATAGTGCATTCTATCCCAGAGAAGGATTTACCCCCTGGTGGAATATAGCATTGTGTGTTATGATACATAAATACAACAGAAGAAAATTTATTTTGAAGATTGGGAATACAGTTTTCTTCATCTGGTTTTAGTAAAAAAGACATTCAAAGTTTTTTTGGTCATCCTTGATTTTTTTTTTCTGTTTAAGATCAAACATTTAACAAAGTAAATGCTATGATCTTACAAATGTTCTTATCTTTTTGACACATCAATTGCAGTTTGTGTTTTGAAACCAACAGTTCTCAAGATGACAGTTGAAAGTGTATCTAAAGAAAGTTTTTAAAAATTCACTTTGCATTTTGACTATTCCTTTTCTGCAAATCTTCATTTAATATTTTTCTTTGGATGGTCACTCTTTTGTATATGTAAATAATGACTATTACTTTTTTACTTTATTTAGTATCATTTGCATAATAAGAACTCTACGTTTTAATTTGGTTTGAATGGTTTGTTATAAAATGTTTATTTTTCATTATGTTTAGGAACAATTATACTTGCAAGAACACAATTAGTACAAAAACTAGAGTATTAACATTAAAAACATGATCATCATTCAGTAAAATATAAACTTGCCATGACCAGAGGGCTTTTTTATAATCCACATTATTCTGAGAACAAATGAATAATATTATTCATTTTTCATAAGTTTTCTCTTGTCATGAGTTATTTAAAGGAGTTTTTAAAATATGGCATAAGAAGAGTGTAGTAATACACTGAGTTATAAGTAAAAATGTTCTTCCAAGTGCATATATTACAAGTTAAACTGGACAAAATTAATTTTTTTCAATATTGTGTAGGGCATTGTACATCCATTTGTCAGCTTTAAGTGATTTATCACTTTTTAAAAAGTTACAATAACAGATTTTATTCTTAGTATCATAAATATTAAAGTACACATAACAATATTAGGAATGTGCTTTTCAAAAATATTTTTCTACAGTTATTACCCATTTCATTAAAAGTCAGAAAGCAAAGACAATGAAAACCTTCATTACTTAACATTAGTGAAGATCACCTATCCATTGAGAAAGAGGTGTGCTTCAATTCCAATGAAGTAGCCATATTTCTTGCCAGGTGGGCAAATTTCTGTGAAAAGCTGAAGGTTGAGGGCTCATTCTAGAGAGGATTACTGGGCACTGTAGCACTTCTACAGAAAAGCACTTGGTGGGAATGCAGACCGGGGCAGCCACTGTGCAAAGCAGTGTGGACATACTTCAGAAAAAGTAACCATGGAGCTGCCTTTCGACCCAGAGATCACACTGCTGGGCTTACACACTGAGAATCCTGAAACACCCATTTGAAAGAACGTAAGCACCCCTGTGTTCATCGCAGCATTACATACAATCAGCAAGATATGGAAGCAGCCCAAGTGCCCGTCAGTAGGTGAGTAGATGAAAAAGCTGTGGTGCATTTACCCGATGGAATACTACTCGGTTGTCAAAAGAACATTTTACCCTTTGCAACAACATGGATGGACCTGGAGAACATTATGCTAAGTGAAAGAAGCCAGTCAGAGAAAGAGAAATATCACATGATCTCACTCATATGCAGAATCTAATGAACAAACTGAACTAATAAGTACAATAAAGACAGACTCATAGATGGAGAACAGATGACAGCTAATGGGGTGGGGGAGGCGGGGGGGTGGAGGGACTGAGCAGAAAGGAAAAAGAATTCATGGCCATGGGCAACTGTGCAGGGATTGCTGGGGGAAGCGGTATAAGGGGACTAAATGGTAATGTAACAGGGTGCAGCCAAGAGGGGAGCCCCAAATAGGGATTTGTAATAGGGTCCAGAAGAGCTTGCAGATAATTGGCTCCACACCACAGGGCCACACCTGCCCATAATGCTGGCAGCTGTGGCCAATGGTGGGAGGAGCCAGAAATGGGGCTGCAGAGAAAGATTGGCATGGGATTTAAACGGAGGTGTGGCAGTGATTGGGGGTCTCTTTTGGGGACTACGTGTCTGTTTAGGACCATGTGGCTTTGGTGTCTTGGTTGGGACCACACAACTTGGGTGAGAGTCAGGACCCCGAGGCTTTGGAAGTGCTCCCTTTCGCCTTGTGGAGGGTGCCGGGAGGACTGTGTGCATTTGTGGAGAACTTTAGTTTGTATTTAAAATAAATAATAAGTTCCTTTCCTTTTCACTGATCTCTGGCATTGAGAGATGTCTTTCTGATTGGCAGCAGACAATCAAGCCCAGTAGGTGGTCCAGATGGTATTAGAATACCATTCTGGAGTACAGACCCCCTGTTCTGTTCTGTCACAGTAATGGGAAAATACAATAAAAATACATATACTCATTTTAGATTTATATTTTAAAGAATAATGTTCAAAGCAGCAGTTATAATCAGTTATATCATCTCAAAGGGTAATGTCCATCAAGTAAAGTTGAACAAATCTCTTTCTAAGACCTTAATAATATGTATGTTTGCTTAATGTTTATGCTCACATCTTAAAATCTTTTGAGCAACAGTAATCAGGAGTGTGATCCATTCACAGGTGAGTTTCCTATAGATTCCATGTATATTGTGGAGGAGGCAAATATATTAAGTCTTGTATAGAATGAAAATGTTTCATTCAAGTTTGGCATGAAACACTGCACTTAGACCTGTATTTTGATCTGAGATAATTTATCAAGGACTGAATTCTTATCACAGATAAGCACTAAAACCATCTTGAGAACAATTTGATTTATCATTTGGGAAGGGTCAGAATGCTACACTCATACAAAACAATCTACGAGGTAGATTTGAAAAACGAAACACAGTTGTTTTGAACAACATGCTAAGCAAAGATTTTTGGTTTTAGTTCTGAACAGCGTTGCATTAAATGAAAGACCTTGACAGACAACACTCATCATATCATACGTTGTCAGATGTCATGTGCAGGGTTTGAGCTAATTGTAACTGACACTGTGGTTCACCTTATAACAGTTCAAAGTGTCCTTGAAATCCTTTGTAGGTGAATTCTTCATTAAGCAAACAAACGGTGGAGGGTTCCTTTGTTTTACAAAATACTTCATCATAAGGTTTTATTTTTAAATTGTCAGGTCTCCTGGCACATTGAGATGTTTACTGCTGGGTCATTAACCATCTGAAAAAATAGCTACCACTCAGAGCAATTTGAGATTTACAAGCCGTTTCTAATCAAATGTCATTAGAAATTAAAATTAAGGTTATAAATGACAATGTGTGATTTAATTAAGCAAAGATTGATCTTTAACATAATGCATTTAAGAACACAAGTATTGTGTACACAGGGAGGCCTATGTAAAACTTTGAAGTTGCTGTATATGAAAAGGTTTGAATATATTTATATTTTAATAATTCAAGTACACTTCAGTGGTGCATTTTTCTAACACCAGAATATTTTGCGCCTTGACAGACAGATGGGACATAAATTTGTACAAACTACTGTGAGTATTTGTTCTGGGCATAATAAGAACTCTGAGATTTTTTTTCCCCTACATCTACAAGTAAGATCATCCAAAATTTGTCTTGCTTTTGATCCCTACTTTTGAATACCTTCTATTGGTTGAAGAAATTATATATTTTAAATACTTTATTTCATCATGTATATTTTAAGTAAATGTTGATTTATAATTTTCATAAATAGAATTCACCCTATTTATGTGTATAATTTCATTGCTTTGAAAAGTATATATAATCTCATAGCCATAATAGAAAAACTAAAATATTTTTTCTTCTTTTAGTTTTATTTTCTTGAAAATCATCTATTTTGTGTTCAGTGAATTTCTTGCTGATAATAATATATATAGCATGGTTTTAAAATTGAAGTCTGTGAGGACTGTGAGTTAAGAATATCATTCTTTCTGGTATGCATTTATTCTGTCCTTCAAAATATATTTTTTAGTAGTTACAGAAAGCAAAGTAAAAAATGTAAAGTAAAATCTTTCATGCTAACTTCCATGTAGTAGTTTTTCCATGAACTTTTAATCACAAAATGAAAATTAATATGTCTTTCTCTGTCTACCTCAGCAGCCAAGGACATTAATCAGTTTGAAGCCTTCTGCATATCTCAGGAGTTTGGTAGAATCCATTAGTTTCTACTCATTGGCTTTCCTTACAGCCCATTGGTGAGCACTGATTTCCACCTGAAATATATAACAAGATCATCATCCTCTTTCTCATTCAAAATAAAAGTAGCTTTATTGAGCTCCACATAACAACACATATTCTTACCAATTAGATCACATGCCATATAAAATTAAAATGCAAACTCAAAAAACCACCTAGCACTGTCTTGTAGCCATTCAAATATTATTGTGCAGGCATAAATGAGAGACATAATCTAGAAATATTTTTCTATCCTTTAATCTTGAATAAGCTACCTGTAATCTTTAGGCCATAAGTTGCTCATCACTCCTTCATCTGGTCTCTTTGGTGTTTGTACCTACTTTACTCCGCACTATGTTTCAACCTGCAGGCTCTGTCAGTGCCTCTTCTGGAAAGAGGAGAGGACATGAATTTCAAAACAAGAGAAAGGAGAGAAGCAGAGAAAGATGGAGAGAGATGGCGAAGAAGAAAGGAATTCATCTGCTTTTTCCCTGACATCTTTTTCCAAGGAAGAAGAATTCATGTGTTGGCCATGTTTATTTTTAGAGACATGAAACATTCTCATTTCCTCTTTGAGCTGCCACAGCAATGACAAGATATGAGAAAGATGCTTGTGAAATGTTCCTAAAGGAGGTTCCTTTGGGTTCCTAAAGGACCTAAAAGAGTATAGGTCCTTTTTATAAGATCATATTCCAGAAAATGGCTTTTTGGGGGTTGTTGATTATTACTGGGAAGCAAATCATTATTTCTAAATCTATGAATAGTTTGAAGTTTTAAAATAATTCAAATTGAATTTTGTGGCAAAAACATAAGAAAACAAAAATGCAGTTAATATGCTAAAGGATTAAAATATTATATCCATCAAATAAGAATAACACACTGAGAGAAATGAGCAGTCAAAAAGTAAGAGCAGGCATGGACAACATACATACCTATTATACAATTTTAGCTTAAGAAATTTTCAGTGAAAGCTTTATTTTGCAATATATTTCCAAAAGTTTCACTGGGAATTTCTTAAACTGGGAATTTCACTGGGAAAGCTTTATTTTGCAATATATTTCCAAAAGTTTCACTGGCAAATTTACAAATCTCCTAGAAGGTAGACCCAAAAGATTAACAGATGAAAATTGGAAAGAATAAAGAAAGGGCCGAAAGGATCAAGTCAAGAGGTCCAACATTTGACTAACAAGACTTTCCTATAAAGAAAAATAAAAAACCAGAGATGAGAACATTATCAAAGAAATATATCAGAATATCATTTTCAGGACTGAAGGGCATAAGCCTGTACATTCACAGTACCCATTAAGAGCCTAATAAAACAAACAGAAAAATACTCAGTAAATAAACTAAAAAGTAATATCGTTGTTGCCATCATCAGCATCATCAATAACAACAGCGAAAATAACATACACATATACAAACCCAGAAAACCTCATGTACCAAGGAATGAAAACCAGAATGCCATGTGATTTCTCAAAAGTCACATTATATACCAGAAGTCAGTTAAGCAACACCTTCATGTTGTAGTACATGGCATTTAAAGTCTCCAGTGCAACTAACACTTAAGTACGATAGTAAAATATAGATATTACTTAAACAAGCAAAGACTTACATTCTACATTGTATAGAAGCCTTTCTTAAGAATCTACTGAAGAAGGTGATGCAGCCCCAGCTCGTGTAGCTCAGTGGACTGAGTGATGGCCTGTGAACCAAAGGGTTGCCAGTTTGATTCCCAGTCAGGGCACATGCCTGGGTTGTGGGCCAGGTCCCCAGTAGGGGTCCTGACTGGGAATCGAACCTGCGACCTTTTGGTTTGCAGCCCACACTCAATTTATTGAGCTACACCAGCCAGGGCAATAAACAATTATTTTTAAAATGGCAAAATTTCATTTTTATGTAGTTCTGAGGCAATATTATCTTTTTCTTTTTTTTTCAGATTGTATTTATTTATCTTTAGAGGGGAAGGGAAGGAGAGAAGGAGAAAAACATCTATGTGTGGTTGCCTCTCGTGCATCCCCTGCTGGGAACTGGCCTGCAACCCAGGCATGTGCCCTGACTGGGAATTGAACTGCGATCCTTTGATTCGCAGGCCTGCACTCAATCCACTGAGCTACACCAGCCAGGTCTTTTACTTGTATACTCTGGAAGATCTTGCAAAGGCAAAAAGCAAGATAAGGTATAAGATGCAATGAAATTGAAGCGTGGTTTTAAAATTTACTCTACTTCCTCCTTCAGCAATTAACCCATTTGTCGGCTTCCCCTTCTTTATAACACACTTCTTCAAAAGCATCTGTACATGGTGTCTTCACTTCCCATGTTCCAAATACATTTTGAATCTAATTCATTTATTGTTCGATCTTAACCACTACATGTATTCTTTTCAAGGTCATGACCTCTACATTGCTAGGTGCACTAGTCAATCATTGCTCCTCAATCTATTCATATCAAGCTTATTTCAAATAAAAGGGGAAATGAGCTTGAGCTCTATTTTCCTTGCTTTCGATTTCTTTCCCCAGCAAGGTTTTTTTACAATCAATCTTCATGCAGGAAAACAATGGACTGTAAATGATTGTCATAGGAAGGACTGCCAATCACAGATTTTAAAATATCAACAAGAAAGCAAGCAAGCAAAAAACCTTGTCTTGAAATGCAGTCAACCACAAGAAAATGCCGATGTGTATAGGTGAAAAAATACAACTTCCACACCTTGGTTCCCATCTATCTCTGAGCCAGGGTAGACTCCAGAATGTTGTATATTTTGCCACAGAGTCAAATATACTTTTATGTAGTTTGCTCCCGAAGTTGGGGTTTGCTTTATAAATATATGTCCTGATATTCCACATTGTATTGGCCGAAGACTTCCTATTCTTTCTGTGGTACTTTTCTTTAAGAAAAAATGAGCTAAAGAGTGTCTCCAGCAGGTTTTTCAAAGTCAATGGGGCTACCTGAGCTTTTGATTAAATTCATGCTGTGTTCCGTTTCCCCTTCCACCCCCATCCCTTCCAGTCAAGTGACAGTGGCTTTTCAACTTCAGTCACTTTGGTGAATTGCCTGATGCGAGAAAGCAAAGGATTATTCACCTCATGAGCACACATTCGATACATGGAAGATAGAAAGTGTTGTCAGGACAAATTGATACCTTAGTGAAGTAAACTTGCATTTAAAAGAAGCAAATAGGCAATTTTCTGAGGGCCGTGAACCAAGAAAACCTCACTGAAACACAACTTACTACACGTTGCTTTAGGTTGCTGCAAAAAAAATTTTAAAGGAAAATTACATATCAAAATTATAATGACTGAAATGAAACAAAATGCCCATCTTGACTTCCTATGTGCTCATCACGAACAAAAGAAATACTGAAATTACAAGCATGATAAACAAGCTAACTTCTACTAGAGTGTTGCTATAATCTTCCAGACACCATTTTGTCCTTCTTGGTAGGGATAGTCTCTAATCTGATGTTTTAGCATAGAGCCTTTATCATTGTCCTTATAATTTGATATCATCACTACCTACTCATGCATAGGTTTCACCTGCTTCGATCCTTTAGCAAAGCACCATGACCGATATAGTATTATAGGTGCTGCACAAATAAGAATCTTTATATATCCTTTCACTTATTCATTCAATAAATGTTCCCTGTATTTTTGCTAGTGCCAAACACTTCATTAGATACTGGGGAAAAAGTTGAAACACAACAGCAATTACTACTAATACTTAAATAGTTCACACATTGTGTCAAGCACTTTTCTATGACTGAATATGTTTATTAAATTCTCTGAATTTTTTTAGGAATATGTATGATATCATTGTTTTACATATGAAGAATTGAGGCATGGAGAGGTTAAACAACCTGTTCCAGTTTCTTGTCTAGCAAATGGTATAGATGGGATTAAAAACCAGGCAGCATGGCACCCAAGCCCAGTCTCCTTCTCCATTGTACTAGAGTACTTCATCTTATGGATTTTACAGTCTACTGGGACTACAGCTTCTAAAGTAAACCAATAAGTTATTATTTTACCTATAATGTATAGTACTTAATATCAAATGAATAAGAATAAAATAATATGAGAAAGAGTAAAAGATATATAATTTTGGGTGGGGCAGTAACAGAAACCGAAATGGATCAGTGCAGAAATGAAAGCATTATATTCAAAACAGTACTGATACACATATTTTTATATTAGCATTAAAAATCAAACCTAGAATTATATAGTAAGATATTTCAATTTTTCCAAATAAAAAAAAATTGTATCTTTAGAAGGTTTTCTCTAAATTAAAAAGAAATTGAATAATTTCTCACTTGGTTCAGTTTTGCAACTAAAATAAAAGATACATTGTAGTTCAACTGGTTTGGTTTGTCTTACAAAAACATTTTATCTTGAGAATTATAATGGCTAAAAACTGCAATCAATGCAGTTAAATGTCCAAATTACCCATAGACTCAGTGTTTCATTGACTGTGAATCAACGTTAAGTAAAATGCGACCCTATTAGAATAAGAATGATCAATAGGGAATTACTTAAATCTGCATTTAAGTGATATGTCATGTTAAAATTGCCATTTGTCTGAGATTCTGTATGACAGTTGCTCTAGCTGAAATAATTTTCATGAGTTTTATTGCTGCCAAATCAAAGGGTAGAAGACAAAAATGAATAAAATAATTGAAGATAAAGAATATGTATTTTGCAAGAATTTTAAATAAGGAAGGGACATTTGAATGCTACATATATGGAAAGCTGCATAAAATCTGAACTGTATAGATGCAAATTTACATTTGATTGTCAAAATAAAAAGGTTTAAAACTCATATTCAGGTTCTTAGGCTGTTTTTCTTGAACATTCTCTTCTCAAAGGCTTGACTGTGTTTTTCATGTTTGTATGTAATATGCAGATGTCAATTTCATTAAAAAATTTAAAAAGAGACATATAGCAATAAATGCTTGCTGATATATTGGACAAATCGCCTACATACATTCCTTTCAAATTAATCATAGTCAAACCAAGCATTTTAAAATTTCATCTCATAAAGTGTTAAGTTTATTTATTGCTATAGCACATTTCTTAAAATGATTTGTATGTGAAAGTGTTTTATTTTTGAAACTGTAAGTTATGGTGCTTTGGTGAAGTATATTGAATTTTAGCAGAACTTGTTTAGTTTGTTTTCTAGATGTTTAAGTGATCCTGACTTAAAGTATCATTATTCTAATAAATCTTGTAGTTTATATTGTCCATGTGGTTGAACTATGCTGATCATAGTCATCAAATGAGGTATTATCTGACATTTAGACAGTTTAACAAAATATTTTTTAATTTTGTTTCTGTAAACACACACATTGGTAAAACAAACTAAAAGTATATCAAATTATATTGTGTTAAAAATTTTCCCAACACTATCTAGTAAATTGATTTATTTATCAATAAGAATTAGTAGAAGGCTGTCTTCTTCCACAGAATCATGAATTGCCTAGATCTAAGGCTTTCACCTTTGGATGAGCCTAAAACTTGAACATTTAACATTATACTGTCCAGTGTAAGAGATTTTAGAGATAATAGGGGCAGTAACACATGCTTCATTTAATTGCTTAATGCAGTCAACAATTAACTTTTAAAATTACTCATCTTCGTGAAGAAAAATATAATCCCAAGGTATAAGGGATGAAAAATATTAAAGGGATGCTAAAGAAGTAAAATACAAACATAATACAGAAACTCGAGCTGATGAATGTAATTGAAGACTCTTATTTTTGAGAAAAAATCAAAATAAAACAAAGCAAGATAATGGAATTAAATACAGATACATTGTATCCCAGCTGGCTCCCTTCCACTACAGCTCACTTCTACTACCTCTGTGACTTTCACAATAGACTTGTACTTGTACCTGAGCCTTGAGTCTGAATTGTTTCTTGGCCAGACTCAAGGACTGGGGCCTAACAACTAGCCATTCACATGAACAACTTCAGGGACATAACTAAAGTGTGAAACGTCCAATTGGTATCCAGAGTGCTGGGGAATTGGTTAATGTGGAAAAACTCCCCACACATTTGGAGTTAGAAGTGTTGTGAGTTGAAAAACAGTTTTTTTTACATTATTAAAAATATGTCATGTTTTTGTGTCATGTATTAAAAATATGTCATGACATGTGTATACATGTCATGTATACACAAACATAAAACCATGTGTATATAAACCAAGTGAAAAAATAAAACAAAAATAAAATTTTCCCGCCCTGGCTGGTATAGCTCAATGAATTGAGCATGGGCCTGTAAAGCAAAGGGTTGCAGGTTCGATTCCCAGTCAGGGCACATGCCTGGGTTGCAGGCCACGTCCCCAGAGGGGGACACATGAGAGGCAACCACACATTGATGTTTCTCTCCCACTCTTTCTCCTCCCCTTCCCCTCTCTCTAAAAATAAATAAATAAAATATTTTTAAAAAATAAAAATTTCCCCATAATTGAAGTACATATTTCTCCTGACACAGATGTATACTCCATGTATGTCTGTCATGTATGTCTCTCTCATGTATGATATAATTTTCTATTAGTTTCCATTTTAAATCTGTGAAAAAACATATAACTCACCTGCACCCCTCTTTCTTCATTTATTAAGTTCCTGCCTTATTTGGCAGAGTAAATGTGTGTGTTTTAATGTCTAGACAACAATTTTTAGTTGCTTATAAATGGTGACTGGGAAATTTTAGAAAGGCTTATTTTTTTAAAGATTTTATTTATTTATCTTTAGAGGGGAAGGGAAGGAGAGAGGGAGAGAAATATCAATGTATGGTTGCCTCTGGTGAGTCCCCTGCTGGGAACTGGCCTGCAACCCAGGCATGGGCCCTGAGTGGGAATCAAACCACTATCCCTTGGTTTGCAGGCCCGCACTCAATCCACTGAGCAACACCAGCCATGGAAAAAGGCTTATTCTTTTAAATCTTTTAAACATTTGTCATGTCATCTAACTCATTCAAATAATTTGCATTGTTTTTGAATTAGAAATTTTATCCCATTTTATTTCCTATCACCATGAATTCTAGGTAAGTGAATCTCCAAGAAATTATCTTTGTTTTTCAAGGAAACATACATTTAGGCGTTACAAATAAAGTACTACATTAAAACTTGAGTTTGCAGTCAAGTGGGTTTGTAGCCAGACCAAAATGGAGGTTCACCTGCCAACCTCAGCAAAAGTCAAACTTGTGAGGCAGGTGCTGAAGCAAAAGGAAAGAGGTTTATTTAGGTGTTGCCAACCTTGGGAAATAGTGGATTCCCACGTCAAAGACCATCTCTCCTGGCCCAAGCCTGACGTTCTCATAGGGTCAGGAAAGGAAAGGGTTTTTCCCACCCAATGATCTTTCTGAGTTTTGGAATGCTCAGTGTAAGAACCTCCCCCCAAGCCATATGAGCCAATGGGAGAGACTCCTCAGTGCTCAGACTATATGTGCTAACAGGTGTACATAATTGCAAAAGCTTGGACTAGTAATTTAGCCACTTAGTGATTCAGAAGCTATATCTATATAATGGGAATAAAGCTGTAGTTAGTACGGTTCAATGAGACAATGATGCAAAATGTCTTAACACCTATTGTTGGGAACTGCCCTGCCTGGTTTCAGAAACTATAATCCCCCGTGGCTAAGGCTGGGTATAAAGATCTTGGGACCATAGGCCATTAAGGAGACAAAGCTCATCTTCCTTATAGGGGCACCGCCTCTGTCCCCTTTTACTTCACCCTGCTTGGCTCTGGGTGGATGACTGGTTAGCCAATGACAGATAAGATTCCTCAAGGGAGGGGTGACCTAAGACAGGCATGGTCATGATGGGGCTATCAGGGAAGGACTTGGGGGCTACAGAAAAAGGTGCTGATGGACATTCACCCCTTGGCTTTGACATAGCCTGAGTCCTCATTCTGTCTGCAAGAAGTCTCCTAATCTCTTGGCTGCCTCACTTCTAGTGCCTTCTTTCCCCCATTATCCCTCTCCCACCTCCCCTCTGGTTACTGTCAGTTTGTTCGTTATTTCCAAGTCTCTGGTTCTATTTTGCTCACTTGTTTCTTTTGTTGGTTAGGTTCCAATATAGGTGAGATCATATGCTATTTGTCTTTCACCTCCAGGCTTATTTCACTTAGTAGAATGCTTTCCATACATGCTGTCACAAAGGGTAGGAGCTCCTTCTTTCTTTCTGCTGCATAGTATTCCATTGTGTACGTGTAGCACAGTTTTTTGATCCACTCATTTACTTATCAGTACTTAGGCTGTTTCCAGCACTTGGATACTGTAAATTATGCTGCTATGAACATTGGGGTGCATAGATTCTTTTGGATTGCTGTTTCAGGGTTCTTAGGGTGTAATATAATCCCACTAGTGGAATTGCTGGGTCAAAAGGCAGTTCCATTTTTAGTTTTTTGAGGAAACTCCATTCTGTTTTCCACAGTGGCTGCACCAGTCTGCATTCCCACCAACAGTGCACTAGGATTCTCTTTTCTCCACAACCTTGCCAGAACTTGTTGTTTGTTGACTTATTAATGATAGCCAATCTGACCAGTGTGAAGTGGTATCTCATTGTGGTTTTAATTTGCATCTTTCTGATGGCTAGTGATGCTGAGCATCCTTTCATATGTCTCTGGGATCTCTGTATGCCCTTGAAGAAGTGTCTGTTCAGGTCCTTTGATCATTTTTTAATTGGATTGCTTGTTTTCCTGGAGTGGAATCATATGAGTTCTTAATATATTTTGGAGATCAAACCCTTGTCCGAGGTATCATTGGCCAATATGTTTTCCCATAGGGTTGGTTCCCATTCTGTTTTGTTGATGTTTTTCTTTAGTCATGCAGAAGCTTTTTAGTTGGATGTACTCACATTTGTTTATTCTTTCCTTTGTATCCCTTCCCCTAGGGGATGCATTAGTGAAAACATTGCTGCATAGGATATCTGAAATTTTCCTACCTGTATTTTCCTCCAGGACTTTTTGGTGTCATGACTTATATTTAAATCTTTTGTCCATCTTGAGTTTATTTTGGTGTATGATATAAGTTGGTGCTGGAGTTTCATTTTTTTGCATGTAGCTGTCCAGATCTCCCAACACCTCCTTGGTTAAGTTTATTCCTAAGTGGGAAAGCGAAAAATTTTATGGGACCAGCCTAGAAGTTGTGTTCATGACTTCTGGTTAAATTTTATGGGTCTACATTTATTGAAGAGGCTATTTTTACTCCATTGTATGCTTCTGCCCCCTTTGTAGAATACTAATTGACCATAGAGACATGTGTTTATTTCTGGGCTCTCTATTCTATTGCATTGGTCTATGTATCTGTTCTTATGCTAGTGCCAGGCTGTTTTGATTACCATGGACTTGTAATATAGTTTAATATCAAGTATTGTGATTTTTCCTAGTTTGTTGT
>PVKM010013215.1:0-30589 GCA_004027735.1 Carollia perspicillata
AGCAAGGTCAGGAATCTACTACTACAACTGCCTCTTGATATACAGAAAACTTGTGACTGGACCCTGGAAGGTTGCTTTCAAAGCAAAACAAAATAAAACAAAGCTTCCATTGCAGTAACACTAAAGCAGTGGAAGTATGGCTTCCATTCCACTTTCAGATTAATTGCCAGACTTTCAAAACTCTAAAAGGTCACCGTGCTATGAGGAAATCCAAGCCTCCTGAAGAAGCCACAATTGGCACTCCCATCTGAACTCAGTCTTTGGGTCACTAGCCCAGGCATGTGAGTAAAGAAGCCTCCAAAGAATTCCAATCCTCCAGCCATTCAAATAGTTTCAACTAAGGCCCCAGACATCATGGATAGAATATCTCCCACCTTGTCTTAGCCTACTTAAATCAGGGCCCACAGAATCTGTGAACATAATCAAGTGATTGTTACTGACATCAGTTACATTTGTAGTGGTTTTTTATGGAACAAGAGCTAACCAAAACACATCATAGATATTTTATGTTTCAATTTATTTAGCATTTCAGAGACATTTCTAAAGGTTATCATACTGTTATGTGATTAGTACTGCAGTTTACCTAAAATTTTATGTTCAATTTTAAATGATAGCTGGTATGTAACTTTTATCTATAAGAATAAAACTACAGTGAAAATTTAATTATAGTGGTTTTGTATTTCTTTTATACTTAGCACTGCTTCTTTATCATAAACCTCCAGAATGACTGTGTCAGGGCTATGGATAAATTTTTTTTGTAAATGCTTTGTATCAATTCATATCTATCTTGGATATTTAGCATGGAAAAATATTTTTAAAATGTAAGTACAAAAATAAATCCTTTAAGTTAGTCAGCCCTATTGAAAACAGAAATACAAGACCAAAATCCCTGGGCTGCCCATATATGGTAATGTAAGCTAGGCCTTGGGAGTGAAACCTGAGAACCTGAGGAAAATGTGGTCTCTACATTATGGGGTCAGGCTGGGGGTTCATGGTGGTGGGGAGACTAGCATGGTGAGAATCTAATGATTTTCCCCTGTTATGAGCTGAAATGAATATTCACATGAGACAGCCATCAGGAGATGGTAATTGCTAGGCAGCAGCTTTGGCTTAGCAAGTGCAAGGAGTTCTAGCCAAGTAAACAGATTTTACTGTTCCCAGGGCTTTACCATATACTCTTGTATCTGGCTAAGACGATTGGGAGTCCTCACATTCCTCAGGACAGGCAGTGAGCTGCAGAACAAAGCATCGCATCTGAGGAAGGGGCAAATTCTCCTAATTTGTGGACCCAGAGCGGGCTTATTTTTGCAATTCGTATCCCCAAAATAGTTACCATTTTCTGATTCATTCTAAGTCCTTAGTGCCAGCTGTTGCCCTCAGAGTGCTCCCTATTTATCAGATAAATGTGATACTGAAGGAGGATAGAGCTCCGACTTCGGCCTCCCCGTGGTTTACTCTTACTGGGATATTTCTGCCTTTCCAACTGGGAAATGCGGGATTTCTGAGATGTGTGTTAGTATGGAAGATGACTGGCTCTGAAGGGTCTGGGTCTCGATACGCATTACACAAGCCACTCCTAAACCCTACCAAATAATTCACGTGAGTCTGTATCCCAGTTTTTAAGCATAAGACAATGAGAAAATGATGATTACAGTCCCGCCTCCATGAATACTGCTTATGTAATTTGGATAATTTTCTGAATCATTTTTCCCCAAGTTTTAGTTCCCTCATCTCCAAAGTCAGGATAATAAAGCATGTACCTTGCAGGGTTGATGTAAGGATTAAATGAATAATGTGTATAAAATACCTAGCATTTAAAATATTCAATACATGTTAACTCTCATTTAAAAAAATAGTATAACACACTAGTGAATTTAAATAATGAAACCTAATTCTCATCTTTGCAAGAGCTGCAAGGGAATCTAGGAAATGTATGATCTTATCAAAGTACAATACAGAAAGGCTGTAATGGAGTGGACACTGAGTGCCGTGGCCCATGTCTAACATGGATATTAAACATGAACTCCCCGTTGAATGCTACTGTACTTTGAATGACCACGCAAGAACATTTACATGCACTGTGAATATTGCAGAACTATGAGATAATAGTTTAAATATTCATGTTTAGCAATAAGAAAAATGAGACACTTTTATACATGTATTTCCAAGTTTTTAAATTATATCAAAACAGAGCTAAATTTGCACGCTGTGAATAAACAATATTGTTTGTCTTAGAAATGGATATTTTTAATACTCTAAAACAACAGTAATAATAATAATTTTTGTTAAGAGTTTACCACATACCAGAAAGTATTCCTACATGTGACAGCTATTATCACAAAAACTCCACAAGGTAGATAATAATATTCCCAATTTACAGAAAAGGAAAATAAAGCATAAACACTCCAATAATTTGTAAAACTAGTAGAATTTGGATTTGAGCCCAGGGAATCTAGCTCTAGAGTGAACATTGTGGGGTTTTTTTTCTAATTTAATTATGATTGTATTTTTCCATTACCATTTTAGTCCCCTTAACTTCCCTACCCCCAGCAATCACCACACTGTTCTCCATATCTATGAGTCCTTCTTTTTACTCAATCCTGCCACGAGCAGCTGCCATCTGCTCTCCATCTATGAGTCTATCTCTGTTTTACTTGTTTAGTTTATTTATTAGATTTCTCATATGAGTGAAATCATGTGGTATTTGTCTTTCTCTGACTGACTTATTTCACTTATCATAATGTTCTCCAGGTCTATGCATTCTGTGGCAAAGGGTAAAATTTTCTTTTTTATGGCCAAGTAGAATTCCATCGTGTAAATGTCCCACAGTTGTTTTATCTGCTCATCTATTGATGGACACTTGGGCTGCATCCTTATTTTGGTGATTGTAAGTAATGCTGCAATAAACATAGGGATGCTTATTTTCTTTTGAATTAGTGTTATGGGTTCCTTCAGGTATATTTCCAGAAGAGGGATTGCTGGGTCAGAAGGCACATCCATTTTTAATTTTTTCACATATCTTCACACTAGTTTCCATAGTGGCTGAACCTGTCTTCATTCCCACCAACAGTGCAAAAGGTTGCACTGTTGCCTTTCTCTACATCCTCACCAGCAATTCTTAGTTGTTGATTTATTGTTGATGGCCATTCTGACAGGTGTGAGATGGTATCTCATTGTGGTTTTTATTTGTATTTCTTTGATGATTAGTGAAATTGAGCATCTTTTCATATGTCTGTTGGTTATCTGTATGTCCCCTTTAAAGAAGTATCCATTCAGGTCTTTTGCCTCTTTTCTAATTGTGTTGTTTTCTTGGTGTTGAATTTTGTAAGTACTTTATAAATTTTGGATATTAGCCCTCTATCAGATGTATTGCTGAATATGTTCTCCCATTCTGTGGGTTGTCTTTATTTTGTTGATGTTTTCCTTTGCTGTGCAGAACCTTTTTAGTTTGAAGTCCCATTTGTTTATTTGTTGTAAGCAGAAACATCTATTTTATATCCCATTAGAGTCTCATTCGATTAAGGTGGGGGATACTTTCCAATTATTTTTGTCTCATGAGATGTACAAATTCAGAATGTCACTTCAGTAAATCACCTGTTTTCACTTGAGATCTACCAATGATGTTTAATCACTTGGTTCTTTTGAGATGGAAATTTTGGAAATGGCAAGAACTGTATTCCTTAATATAATAAATTTTCAAGACCTTGGAGTATTCACAGCTTTATCCCATGGCATTAGTGTACCATATACCTACAAAAATATAGCAAGATAGAGCGCTCATGTTTAGATTTTGAGAATACCCCTTTTTTAAAATTACATTTGATTGATTGTGCTATTACAGTTATCCTTGTTTTCCCCCTGTGCCCCCTCCACTCAGCACTCCCCACTCCCTCAGGCAATCCCCCCAACCTTGTTCATGTCCACAGGTTATGCATGTAAGTTCTTTGGCTACTCCCTTTCCTATACTGTACATCCCCACAGCTATTCTGTAATTACCTACTTGTACTTCTTAAGCCCCTCACCTCTCACCCATTCTTCCACACCCATAGTCCTATCTCTTTATCTTTAACCTTTGGCATTAAATTTTGATGTATTTTGGGGTGGGCCTCTTTGCATCTATCTTGTTTGGGACTTTCTGTGCTTCCTGGACTTGCATGTCTATTTCCTTCATCAAATTAGGGAAGTTTTCTTTCATTATTTTTTCAGATAGATTTCCAGTTTCTTGCTCTTTCTCTTCTGCTTCTGGTACTCCAATGAGGCAAATGTTGTATTGCTTAAAGTTGTACCACAGGCTGCTTATACTATCTTTGTTTTTTGGATCCTCTTTTCTTCTGATTGGTTGGTTTTTGCTTCTATATGTCCAAAATCATTGATTTGATTCTCAGTTTCATCTACTGTACTGCTGTTCCCTGTTTTTTCTTTTGTTGCCCTTGCCTGGGGAGATATATCTGATAAAAAAAATCTTTTATGAGCAATATCCAAGATTTTGCTGCCTATGTTTTCTTCTACTATTTTTATGGTTTTGGGTCTAACATTTAAGTGTATGATCCACTTTGAATTTAATGTTGTGTGCAGTGTAAGAGGTGGTCTAGTTTCATTTTTCTGCATATATCTGTTCAATTTTCCCAACACCATTTATTGAATAAACTATCATTAGCCTATTGAATGAGCTTGCTTACTCTGTTGAATATTAATTGACTATAAAGGTGTGGGTTCATTTCAGGGCACTGTCTTTCATTCCATTGAGCTATGTGTCTGTTTCTTTGCCAGTACCAAGCTGTTTTGATTACTATGGCCTTGAAGTATAGTTTGCTATTAGATAGCATGATTCCTCCAACTTGTTCTTCTTTCTCAGGACTGCTATTGCCATGCTGGGCCTTTTGTGGTTCCATATAACTTTTTGAAATATTTGGTCTTCTGTGAAATATGTCACTGGAATCTTGATAGGAATTGCACTGAATCTGTAGATTCCTTTGGGTAGTATGGACATTTTAACGATGTTAATTCTTCCTATCCATGAGCACAGTATGTGCTTCACTTACTTGTATCTTCTTAAGTTTCTTGTAATTTTCTGAGTACAAATCTTTTACATCCTTGGTTAGATTTATTCTCAGGTATTTTATTCTTTTTGGAGCAATTGTGAATGGGATTGTTATCCAAATATCCCTTTCTGTTACTTCATTATTTGCATATAAACTGTATCTGTTTTCTGAATATTAATTTTGTATCCTGCTATTTTGCTGAATTCATTTATCAGTTCTACTAGTTTCTGGTGGAATCCTTGGTGTTCTCTATGTACAGTATCACATCATCTGCAAATAAAGACAGTTTTACTTCTTCCTTTCCACTTTGGATGCCTTTTATTTCTTCTTCTTGTCTAGAATTTCCAGTACTATATTGAATAAGAGAGGTGGTAGCCGACATCCATATCTTGTTCTTGATCTTAAGGGGAATGCTTGGAGTTTTTGCCCATTGAGTATGATGCTGGCAGTGGGTCATATACGGCTTTATTATGTTTAGGTATATTATTTCTATTCCCACTTCACTGAGAGTTTGATCATAAATGGGTGCTGGATTTTATCAAAAGCTTTTTCTGCATCTATTGATCATGTAGTTTTTATCCTCCTTTTAGCTTTTGTGATTACCAGAATAAATCCCATTTGCTCATAGGGCATGATCTTTTACATACACTGCTGTATTCGGTTTGCTAATATTTTGTTGAAGATTTTAGTGTCTATGTTCATTAGGGATATTGGCCTATAATTTTTTTTCTTGCAGTGTCTCCGTCTGGTTTTGGAATTAGGATGATGCTGGCCTCATAAAATGAGTTTGGGAGCCTTCTTTCCTCTTGAATTCTATGCAATAGTTTAAGGAGAGGTGTTAGATATTCTTAGAATCATTGATAAATTCACCTGTGAAGCTATCTGGTTCAGGGCATTTCTTTATTGGGTTTTTTTATTTTTTATTATTATTGCTTCCATTTTATTAGGTGCAATCTGACTACTCAGATTCCTTAATTCTTCCTAATTTATTTTTGGAAGATCTTATGTTTAGGAATTTATCCATTTCCTCCAGGCTGTCTAGTTTGGTGGCATATGATTATTCATAATATTTACTTACAATCCTTTGTGTTTCTTTGGTGTCAGTTATTTCTCCTCCCTCATTTCTGATTTTAATTATATGGGTCCTTTCTCTTTCTTTCTTGATCAGTTTGATTAATGGTTTATCAATCATTATCTTTAAAAAAAAAACAGCTCTTGGATTCATTGATCTTTTGTATCATTTTTTTAGACTCTACTTCATTTATTTCTGTTCTGAAGTTTATTATTTCCTTCCTTCTACTCACTTTGGGCTTTGTTTGTTGTTCTTTTTAAAGTTCTTTTAAGTGTGTAGTTAGATTGTTTACTTGAGATTTTTCTTGTTTTTTGAGATAGGCCTGTAATGCTATGAATATCCCTCTTAGGATTGCTTTTTCAGCGTCCTATAGATTTTGGATTATTGAATCCTCATTTTCATTTGTTTCAAGGTATCTTTTGATTTCTCCCTTGATCTTGTTGACCCATTCATTATTTAATAACATGTTACTTAGCTTCCATGTCTCTGCATGTTTTTCAATGTTCTTATGATGGATTCTAGTTTCATAGCATTGTAGTTAAAGAAGATGCTTCATATGATTTTAAGCTTCTTAAGTTTACTGAGACTTGTTTTGTGTCCTACCAGGTGGTCTATCCTAGGAAACATTCCATGTGCACTTGGAAAGTATGTATATTGTGCTGCTTTGGGCTGAAATGCTCTGGAGAAGCAATTATATCCATTTGATCTACAGTGTTATTGAAGATCTCTGTCCCCTTGTTGATTCTGCCTGAAAGATCTATCCATTGAAGTCAATAGGGTATTAAAATCCCAACTATGACTACAGTTCTGTTCATCTCTCCCTTTATGTCCATCAAGATTTGCTTCACCTATTTAAGTGCTTCTATATGGGGTGTGTGAATGTTTACTAGGGTATAGCCTCTTGCTGGACTGTTCCCTTTATCATTATGTAGTATACTTCTTTGTCCTTTACTACAGCCTTGGTTTTAAATTCTGTTCTTTTGGATATAAATACTGCTGCCATTGCTTTTTTTCTCTTCCATTTGCATGAAATATCTTTTTCCAACCCTTTACTTTTAGCTTGTGTGTATCTTTTGATCTGAGATGGGACTCTTAGAGGCAGCATTTATAGGGGCCTTGTTTTCTTATCCATTCAGCTACCCTATATTTTTAGGTCAGAGTATTTAGCTATTCATATTTAAGATGATTATTGATAGACACATATGTAGTGCCATTTTATTGTTCAACCGTTTTCTTCTTTTTTTTTTTCTTTCTTTTTTTCCCTTCTTCTTAAAGCAAGCCCTTTAACATTTTTTTCAGTACTGGTTTGGTGTTAACAGACTCCTTTAGCTTTTCTTGTCTGGGAAGCTCCCTGTCTCTCCTTCAATTTTAAGTGATAGCTTTGCTGGGTAAAGTAGCCTTGATTGTAGGTCCTTGCTTTTCATCATCTTGAATATTTCACACCATTCCCTTCTGGCTTGAAATGTTTCTGTTAAGAAATCAGATGACAGTCTAATTGGTGCTTCCTTGTATGTAACTACCTGTTTTTCTCTTGTGGCTTTTAGGATTCTTTCCTTGTTTTCAAGCTTTGTCATTTAATTATGATGTGTCACAGTATTGGCCTCTTTGGTCCAATTTGTTTGGGAGTCTCTGAGCTTCCTGGTCTTGTGTGTCTTTTACCTTCACCAGATTAGGGAAGCTTTCCATAATTATTTCTTAAAATACGTCCTCAATCTTTTGCTAACTCTTTTCTCCTTCTGGTATTCCCATGATGTGGATGTTGTTATGTTATGTTGTCCAAAATGTATCTTAAGCTCTCCTCATTTTTTTTAATTCTTTTTTCTCTTTGCTGCTCTGACTGGGTGTTTTTTCTATCTTGTCTTCTAAAACACTGATTCAATCCTCTGCTTCGTCTAACCTACTGTTTATTCCTTCTAGTGTATTACTTATCTCAGATATTGCATTCTTTATTTCTGACCAGTCTTTTTTTATAGTTTCTTTATATTTTTTCATGCTGTTCAGTATCCTTACAACCCTTACTCTAAACTCTCTGATAAATTGCTTGCCTCCATTTCATCTTGTTCTTCTAGAGAATTCTCTTGTTCTTTCATTTGGGATCTGTTTCTTTGTCTTCCCTTTTTGGCTGCTTCTTTGTATTTTTACCTTAGAAGTTAAACTCTTTAGTTTAGAAGCTGTAATTAGCAGTCCAGCTTAAGCACCACAAGGTATGCCAGAGTAATTTCTATAGGTAGGGCTATTGCTTCCTCTCAGGCTAATGTCACTTCAAGAGGAGTGCTGTGCCTAAGAAAAGATGGCTCCTGCAGTATGAGAAACGACTCAGCATAGGGATCCTGGTAGGTGATCCTTCAGTGATTTCCCTAGAGCCATCAGCCCCAGACTCTCCTCAAGTGTCTCTAGTCCACTCTGCCCTCCCTCTGCCTGAGCCCAGGGTAAGTGGCTGCAAATGAAATTTTGTGTTGGTCCATAAGAGGCTCTCTGCATCTCTAGCCATCCCTCCCTTGCAGATAGAAACCCTGCTGCTTTTCTCAGCTGGATGTTATCTGGGTTTCTTTCTGGCTCTGGTGCTGTTGGTGGGGAGCACAGTTTGTGGTTTAGACCCCACACTTCTCAGGGAGAACCCCCAAGCCACTAAGTATCCTTCCAGAACTTCAGGTGCTACCTGTGGGAGTCCAGCCAGCCCTCTCGTGCCGCCTCTGCACTCCCTGCCAGTCACATTGTGGTGAAGTGGCTTCTTCTGTCTGTCCATGGTTATAAGGCTTCTTTCCAGCTAGCGTTCAATTGTTGTTCAGGATGATTTCTCTACAATTTAGTTGTAATTCCAGATCAGTCCTTAGAAAAGGTTAGTATAGTTTCCACTTACTATTCTGCCATCTTGGATTGACCTTGAGTGAATATTCTCAAGTACCATTCTCAACTGCACACAGTAAGATGCTTCCATCCTATAATTTAATCTACAAGCACTTGAACTACTTCCAAAACTTACATAAATAGGTGTTTTATTTAAATTAATCAAAAGAAAGTTTATTACTATAACAAATTTGTATTGCCATTAAATGGTAGAATACATAGTGAGGATATAGCATATTAAACTATGTTAACTAGTCAAATTTTAAAAATAATTTTATATTTAATAACTATGAGATTTTTGGCTAACTACTGAAATTGTGACTAAATTTTAAGATAGCAAGGACTTACCCATGTTTATATAGTATGAGCATAAAGAATTCTTACTCTTTTTCATTTATTAATCTATGCACTTGGGTTTTTTTATATTAAGATTTAATTATGATACTTATGCTGCCTTCTTTTTCTTGGTACAGATCATGTAAATGGACACTGCACAAGTCCAACTTCTCATAGTTGCAGTTCTGGAAAGCGTCTTTCTAGTGCTGACGTTTCAAAAGTAAATCGCTGGGGTCCTGGGAGACCACCATTTCGAAAAGCACAGTCAGCTGCTTGCATGGAGATTTCTTTACCAGTTACAACAGAAGGTAGGTTAAACATACAAATTTTTGAGGATAACAATTAAAATCTGGCATATCATGGTAATGGAAGCTGAAGGACAATGGATAGAGGTCATATATAAAAGATATAAAAAACTAGTCAACTCTAGCACAGTGAGTTGCCGAGAGCCTGGCCAGGCTGTGGCCATGACTGCAAATCCATTCACACTCTACCTCCTTCTTCACTTCTAATATGAGATGATTCTGCTTATTGGCAGGTTCCCACCTCCTCTGTACAAAGGGAGACCTATGACTTAATCTGTGCTCTACACTCCCACTAATAATTGAGAGTTTCTTTCCATCTCAGGGGTAAGCCTCTTAGTGTCTCTATCGGTAAATAGATGTTCAATGTCTGGCAACCTTAATTTCTCAACTGTCAAGTGCATGTGACCAAAAAAAAGCAAAATATTGGCCCTGGTTGATGTGGCTCAGTGGATTGAGCATCAGCCTGAGAACCAAGAGGTCACCAGTTTGATTCCCAGTCAGGGGGTTAGGTCCATAGTTGGGGGCATGCAAGAGGTAACTGATCAGTGTTTCTCCCCCTCTCTTTCTCCTTTCCTTTGCCTCTCTCCAAAAATAAGTAAATAAAATCTTTTTAAAAAAGGCAAGATACTGGATTCTAAAGCTTACAGTCTCATTTATATGTTTGAAAAAAAGGATTATTTGCTTACTTATGGAATGATTGTGGGGGCAGGGATTAAAGTATAAGAGCCAGAAGGCCAGACATTTTCAGAGAGGAAAAAAAAAAAAGGAAGGAATCTTGGAACGTTGCTGCTACTGTCTTGCTGATAAAGAACTTTGCAGACAGAGGTAGGAAAAAATAATCTTAGAACTATTTGCTGTGCTATAAAATAATTCCCCATGTATCACCCCATTTATCAAAACATTTGATAACAATGATCTATATTACTCTTCAAATATTTAAATAAATTTTTAGGTTTTATTGTTTATTTATTATTATGCCATACTAAATCTTGTCCAGGGATAATGGAGACAATGTTTTCTCTCTATTACTGGTGCCTTGAGTAGCAACCTTGAATGTTGATGAACCGTGAATGGAAAAATTAGGGGAACAATTAGCTAGGAAAGTTATAACAGAATCAAAATATAAAGGTCATAAAAGAAGCAGCACTCAATTGCTGGATTGAGAGTTAAGAATTTAGAGTTTTAGATATTTCTGCCTCTAACTTGTGCTGCATTCTGGAAAAATTAACTCTATGTCTCTCTCTCCAAATCTATAAAATATATAGATTATATCCAAGCTTATTCTCTTTTCTAAATTCTACTGCAAACAATTATGTCTGTAACTTGCTGAGGGATATTAGAAGGAAGAAGGATAGAAGAAGGAGGAAATTAGAAATACTATATTTTATTTTCTAGAAAAAGGGTAGTTTGAGGAATTTATATTTAGTCTTTTTTAATTAAAATGTGTCACACTTATACCTATCAAGAGAGAAAGGAGAGTGAAGGCAGTTGAAAGAAGAATATGAGAAACATGTACTTTGAGTTTCTCAGAACAATACAACCTTCCTGATACCATTTAACTGAGGTGCTCAGTTTATGCTTCCTAAAGGGAGTATATTGTGTAAGTGTTAGTGAGCAGGAGAACCTGAAACCATCGCATTTCCTTTAAGTGATCTGAAGCCTTCCCAGGAAGATTACCACTATCAAAGGGATGGCATCGCTCCATATTTGGCCCTATGCAGTTAGGACTGAATTTGGACTCAAGGTAGGCAGCTTGAGACTAGTTCAGGAAGATAACGTTTGCTCTTTGGCTTTGGTAAACAGTTCAAGTTTTGCAATGGTAATTACTCCAGATTTAGCAAAACCAAAAATTGTATTAGGGGAGTGCATTTGCCATAGAACATTTGTGACTTGAGGTTAGTAGCCACAATGTTGTCAGTAAGTAGAAATCACCAAGAAATCATTAGGAATACTGTACCTCCAACAGTTGGAAGATAGAGGGAAGCATAGTTAAAATGATACCAGAAATTCTTGTAACTTTGACTATCTAGACTAATTATTTTTCCAGATTAGAGAATTTCAAGTAAACTTGTGAAGTAATGTAGAGAGAAAAATATGGTGAACTGGAGAGTCAAATTTTAGTCCCAGGCCTGCTTCAGTTTTGGATTGACACTTCCGGACTTTAGTCTCTTCATTTTCACAATACTTGGTGAACTGGATAAGCTGCCTTCCAGATCAGTTAACAAAGACTCACAATTCTATTTGTCCCTCATAATTTTGGTTTTCTTGTATAAAGTCTCACTTTACTTTTTTTGGAAATACACTAACATTTCATTTTTGTTTTTCAAATTTCCATAGAAAGCCGAGAAAATTCCTATAATCGTTCTAGAAGCTCTAGCATCTCCAGTATTGACAAAGATTCTAAGGAAGCAATTACAGCACTGTACTTTGTGGAATCCTTTGCTCGGAAAAATGACTCCACCATCTCCCCTTGTTTGTTTGTTGGAACTAGCCTGGGGATGGTGTTGATCATCTCCCTGAATCTACCTTCAGCAGATGAACAAAGATTCACAGAGCCAGTCATGGTGTTGCCAAGTGGTAAGAGTTTGTATTTATTCATTGCTTTTTTAAAATTTAAAGTATGGTAAAACATGAATTTGTACTGATCTGGAGTAAAGATTATAAGTATTCTGTGTAATAGAGAATTTCATAAATCATACACTATTTCAACATCATCATGTTGCAACTTTCCTCTAGGATAAAATAGCACAACCATTCTATGGTGGTAAACTATGGAACTGCCAACCTACACAATGCCTTGTGAAATAAGTTCCTGAAAAGCACTGAAGAAAACCTTAATACAAAAGTTTAAAAAATTATTTTTTAAACTCTCATCTTTTATTTTTTTTCAGCGAGAAAGGTTGCTTTCTTTTTTTAGACTTTACTTATTTATTTATTTTTATATTCCTTTTTTTTTCCCTTTTTTAAATTGTTCAAGTACAGTTGTCTCCATTTTCCTCCCACCACTCCCCCCAACCCCAGCCATCCCCACTCCCCACCCTTGATCCTTCCCGATTTCGTTTTGTCAATGTGTCCTATATACATGTTCCTGAAAACCGTTCCCTCTTTTCCCCCCATTAGCCCCTCCCACTTCCCCTCTGGTTACTGTCAGTTTGTTCTTTATTTCAGTGTCTCTGGTTCTATTTTTTCTTGCTTCTTTGTTTTGTTGATTAGACATAGATGGATATGGAGAGCATTATTCTAAGTGAAATATTCTAGGTGGTGAAAGACAAATAACCATGTGAGAAAATATCTTTTATTACATGTAGCAGAAGAGCCCCAAACCCAAACTGGGGAGCTGCTGACAGGTTCATGATATTCCAAAAAAACCACCTGGTGGGCTGGCTGATGTGGACGTACAATTTATTACTCACGTAACAGGGGAGTGCACCAAAGGTCGTTGTGATAGAGACAGCACTTCCTCTAGTCTGAGGCTCATTATGAGGGGGTCCCAGACAAAGGAAGCATATGTCCTATGCATGACTCTAAACTACATTATCTCAGTGTGTAAAAGGTCAAGAAGCAGTCACAGGACAAGAAGCCACTCCTAAAACAATGCACATTCCTTCTGGCCAGTGGCCTTCTGACCAGCCCTCTGTCATGGGAGAGGAAGGGCCATGTCCACTGACCCTACACTACATTTCTAATTTTTGAGGAAATATACACAGTTCTCTTAGTCCTTGGCCTACTTCTTAGTGAAATTAAGAATTGGTTTTTCAAAAAGATAACCAATTGACGAACCTTTAGCTAGACTTAGAAGAAATGAGAGAAGACTTGAATAAAATCAGAAATGAAAGATAAGCCATTGCTGGATAACCTGGAAGAAATGAATAAATTCCTAGAAACATACAACCTACTAAAAGGGAATCATGAAGAAATAGAAGCTCTGAACAGACCTGTAACTCATAAAGAGATAATTAAAAACCCCTTAACGAGAAAACCCTACTTCTTCTTTAAGGAATTTCTTCACATAAATTTATCTTGGTTATCTTGAGAACAAATTTTAATCAGTGATATGGAAATTTCAAATGCACTAAATCATTGGATTTTAGAGTGGGAAAGCCTCGGCATTATCCATTCTGATAGCGATCACTGTAGTCTAAATCCCTGTCTCTTGGAGGGTTCATTACAGCACAGATAACTGGGTGCCACCTGTGGAGTTTCTAATTCAATGGTTCTGGGCTGGGATCTGAGGGTTTGCATTTTTCATGAGCTCCCAGGTGATACTGACCAAAATAGTGCAACTTCACAGGCTAGGGTGAAAAAAACCTACAGTTCTTACCTCTTGTACAGGGAAGAACCCAGCCTTGCCTCCTTCTGTGTCTCCCCCAGGTGTCACACCATTACCTTTTATTTTCACACTGCTGCACTGACAACACTGCTTAACGCCAGAGCTATGAAGTGCTTTTGCCACAAGAAATTCTCTGCAACACTCTGGGTGCCCTACAATCTAACTCAATTCTGATACTGAAGATGGCATCAGATCCCACAGGTTAAGGACTCAGTACCACAAGACTGTCCCCCAACCCCCTTCAGAGACCAGTTGCAAATCAAGCTTGTCACTACCTGTGCTTCAGCTGTAAATGTAAATCGAACCCTCCTTGGGTTCGATTAATTTGCTACAGTGGCTCACAGAACTCAAAAAACCTGTTTACTCACTGTTTCCAGTTTATTGTGAAAGGATCTAGATGAACATCCAGATAGAAGAGATGCAGAGAATAAAGTATTTGGGAAGGACACAGAGTTCTCATGCTCTCTTCCCACACTTTGACCTCTTCACCAACCAGGAAGCTCTCCAAAGCCCCTCCTTTGGGGATTCTACGTAGGCTTCATTACAGGAATAGTTAATTAAATCTTTGACCACTGATGATTGAACTCAATCTCTGGTCCCTCTCCCTTAGCCAACCCTATAATCATGTGGTTGGTTCCCCTGGCAATTAGACCCCATCCTAATGTGAGGGCCAAAGGTCACCTCTTTAACATAACAAAAGACGTTGGTGTTGCTCTCAGCGGGAAAGTCCCAGGGTTTTAGGAGCTCTGTGCCAGAACAGGTGATAAAGACGAAACACAAATAGTAAATCACAGTGTTGCATATGCATATTCAGCTTAATCAAGATAAATTTAATTCTACCTACTTTATTTCTATACCTATGTAGCTGAATATGGCTGGAAAAAATATATAACCATGCTAGTAGTCTCATTTTGAAGTAAATCATTAATAACCTCCTGTGTTGCTAAAGTCATACTTTAGTGATCTTGTTCTCTCTCCCACCCTCTTGAACAACCATTGCAATTTTCTCCACTCTCCTCAACGCTCCAATACCTCCTCTGCTGTTTTCAATCTCAGCTAATAACGATGTGTCCTCTTTCACTGAGAAAACTGGAAGAATCAGATAAGAATTTCGACAGCTGCCACCCTGTCTATATCTCCATGGTCTCCACATTCTTTCCTGTTATTCTGACTAAACTATGTAGGCTCCTAACTGGGTCATCTTCTACTTGTATACACAAGATTCTGCCCCCTTCACCTACTTGAGACAGTCAGTCTAGCAATTTTTTTCTTTTTATAATTATATTATTATCTTTATATTATTATACATAATTGTATAATATAATTATAATAAGTATTTCTCTTAGATCAGCATACAAACATGCTGTTACTTCCCCTATTGAAAGAGAAAAACCCTCTCTTAAATCTATTCTCCTATAATCCCCCATTGTTATCTTTAATCACTGCTTTATCTTCAATGCAAAATTCCTTGCAATGGTTTTTATAACCACTATTTCTAATTTTATTCTCCCATTGTGTCTTGAGTTCATTGTGATCAAATTTTCTGCCATACCAATCAACAAAAATCTCTAGGTTATCACTAACCATATTGCTAAATCCAGTGGTCAATTCTCAGGCAATATCTTGGGAAATCAACAACACAATACACAATTAAGCATTGTCCCTACCTTTAAACACTTCACTTGGATTCCAGAACACTTGATTTACCTAGTTTTCTTCCTACATTTCTAGCCATTCTGTCTTAGTCCTCTTAGCTGTTTCCTCCTCAGTTCACTAGCTTAAAATATCAGATTGCCCAAAGACAATCTTCAAACCTTTTCTACTTTCTCTTTTTCTTGTCAAACTTGTTTGTTCCTTTTATAGATATCTGAGCTTTTTAGGAATACTTGTTTATTTTTTATATTTTTATTTATTTATTTTTACACAGAGGGGAGGGGAAAGAGAGAGGGAGAAAAACATCAGTGTGGTTGCCTCTTGTGTACCCCCTACTGGGGACCTGGCCCACAACCCAGGCATGTGCCCTGACTGGGAATTGAACCAGCAACCCTTTAGTTCCTAGGCCAGCACTCAATCCACTGAGCCACACCAACCAGGGCTCTATTTTCTATTTATATTTAAGCTCTAGACCACAGGTGGCAAACACAAGGCCCGCGGGCCGAATCTGGCCCCCAACCTTGTTTTGTTTTGTCCAGCCTGGCACCTTGTTTCTACCCAGCAGCAGCTCCGACCTCCTTGCCCCTAGTTAAGGAGTAGTTACATTTATACAGTCCTAAAATTACATTTGGCCCTTTGAAGGCAACCATAAGGCTGATGTGGCCCCTGGAGAAAATGAGTTTGACACCCCTGTCCTAGATGAAATCAGCCAGCCTCATGACTTTTAATGCCATTTATAATCTGATGGGTCATATATTTCCATTTATAGGTGGACCTATCCCCAAATTCCTGACATAAATATCCAGTTAGTTGACATCCAATGGATAATTAGTAAGCATCTTAAGCTCAGTATATCCAAGATTGAGTTTCCGGTATACTTTTCTTTCTCCCATCATCTTTCCCACAGTATTTATTTATGGCAGTTCCATCATTCTGATTTCTCAAGTCAAAAACAGTATCACCCTTGATCACTATGTTTCTTTCCCACTCTAAATCCAAGTTATTAGCAAATTCTGTTGGTTTGACCTTTATAATCTACTCAGATTCTAATCATTTCTCACTACCTGTTACCAAACTGGTTGGAGCAAGCCTCTCTCCATTTCTCACCTGGATTGTCATGCTAACCTCTTAACTGCTCTCCCTTCTTCCACCCTGGACTCCCCATAGGCTATGCCCAGCAGGAAGAGTGATCCCATTAAATGAAAATTAGGTTATATCTCTCTACTCTCAAAGTCCTGCCATCTCAAACTCAGTGCAAGCCTAAGCCTTTACTGTGCCCCATAAGAACCACGTGACCTGGCTCCATAGTATCTCTCTGTTCTTATTTCCAATGAGTCTGCCCTTCACTGCTCTAGAAAGTCAAGATCTGTAAATGTTTTAGACTGTACTTCACTTGCAAGACCAAGTTAGGTTACCAGTTTCATTGCTGCTGATGAGACTCCTGTGTCAGAGATGAAGGATCCTCACAGTAGCCAGAATATCGGCGTCCTGTACTGGTTTCCTGTGCTGCCTAATTCCCACAGTACGGTGCCTTCTCTTCTGTATTAGTCTGCTCCGGCTCCCGTAACGCAACACCACAGACTAGGTGCTTAAACGACAGAAATGTATTGTATTTTCTCACACTTGTGGAGACTAGAAGTCCCAAATCATCATGCCAGCACTGTTGGTATCTGGGGAGAGCCCCGTTCTAGAGTTGCAGACGGCTTCCTCCTTACTGCGCTCATACGGCCTTTCTCCTGGGTCCCCACAGAGAGGAAGAGAGAGCTCTCTTGTGTCTCTTCTTTTAAGGACACTGATTTTATCACATCAGGTCCCTGCCCTTATGCCTTCATTTAACCTGAATTCTTTCCTTAGAAGCCCCATCTCCAAATGCATCCACACTGGCAGTTAGGCCTTTGATGTATGAATTTGGGGAGGGAGAGAGATAAACATTTAGTCGATAACATCTTCTACGGTATTTAAAATTTAATCACATCCTTTTCCAAGAATTCCTATACTTTTTCTGCTTTATTTTTTTAGTATTTATTACTACTTAATATCTCATATATATGTTTATATATAATATACACATACTATATATTATCTCATATATCATCTTAATATCTCATATATGCACATATATGTTTATCATATATACTGTCTGTCTCTATCATAGAAAGTATGTTCTATTAAGTTGGGGGGGTTGTCTTTTTTTATTCATTATTATATCCCTTGTGCCTAAAACAGAGCTAGAACATACAGTTAGTTCTCAGTAAATAGTTGTTGATTAATGAAGGTTATAGTTCTCAGTAAATAGTTGTTGATTAATGAAGGTTATATGTAGTAGGGAAGATTGATTATTTGGAAAGCTAGAGTCAGGTACACTTCTAGCCTATGAGACCTCCTTTAAGAGGGAAATCCTAATGAATTGTGTAGTCAATTATTTACTGTAGACTGAATTGTTAGGATTTTATAGAAGCCCTTAAATTTAAGCTTACTTTGTAACGAAGTGTAATTCTGAAAAAATAGAGATTGTAATTTGGACTTGCTTAAGTTTTCTTTTTTTTTAAGTTAGGAAAGAATAAAGGCAGAGTCATCAAGATCAAGAATACATTGTTAGGAAAACTTAACACCCTCTAAAAAACCTAATGAACAGAATATAAACCAAGCCTTTTCCACCACAAATTAGGAAACAAAGCAGCTATTTTGGCAAGGACAGCTTATTAAGAAATTGTCGTTTTGATGCTGACAGCTTGTAAGTGTCAGGTATAAGTAAAATGGATTAAAAATGTAGGTTTCTTATCTCTTCAACCTACTCTAGGCTATCTCTAAATTGAGGATGCTGAGATATACTTAGAAAAGTTTTCTCTGGGCAGGTAATTATGGAAATGTGGTTTTGTAGAAGGGTCAATTCTAGGTTAATTCTAATGAAATAATTCATCATAGCTATTAGCATTATTTTTTTTTTCATGGGAGGCTGGGAGAGCTGGCTTCTTTCTACCTTGATCCCCAGACCGAAGCGCCTAACCCTCTGTTCTCGTATCCTCTTCAGTTACCTTGTAAAACATCCACAGGCCACAAATTCTGGTTTTAAAGTAAGATGTTAAATCATCTAAACATGTTATTTTCGAGTTGATAAATTTTAAGTACTTCGAGTTACAAAGTACTTTCTAAATGGAACGTATTTTTACATATCACCCTTTCCTTTTCATGTCTCTGTCATATACACACTCTTACAGCCCATTAGCCTGATTAACCTTCTTACTCTCACTACATGATGTCAAACGACAAAGGCTGTCAGGGCATTGCTTAAGGGGCAGTCTGGAAATGTCCAAAAGTAAATCTATTCCAAGTTTCCTCCTAAGCTTTATAGTATCCTATCTTCTGGGACTGGTAAAAATCACCCATAGGTAGTAATCTGACAGGGATATTTAACCTTCGAGAATGCAGGTGAGGAATTCTCTTTTCATTATAAAGGTGGGTTAGCCTGCCAAGAGCCAAAGGTAGTTTGTTTGTTTTGTTCCATATAATCAAAATTGCTAGCCTGAATTCTAGCTGGTAAAAGTTCATGACATTTATTCTGAGTGCTCAATTTCAGAAGAAGGAAAAAAGCATTTTCTAGTTAGTGAGTCTGTGAAATAAGTGGAATCAGATGGCGTGATTATTTTTTCAGTGGAAGTTATTTCAGTAAACGGAAATTATACTTTTTTGCCCTGGCCAGTGTACCTCAGTTGTTTAGAAAATCATCCCATGAACTGAAAGGTTTCAGGTTCAATTCCCACTCAGGGCACATGCCTGGGTTGTAGGTTCTGTCCCTGGTCAGGGTGTGTGAGAGAGGCAACCGATTGATGTTTCTTGCTCACACTGATATTTCTCTCCCTCCTTTCCCCTCTTTCTAAAATCAGTAAGCATGTCCTTGGATAAGGATAAAAAGAACTATACATTTTCTAAAATTTGCTTTTTAAAAAAGGATTTTAAAGGAAACTATGTAGTATAAAGAAGGGACACTAGAAGAATCAGGAAACCTGAGTTCTAGTCCAGGCTCAGCCACTAACTTGCTACGTAACCTGACCCAAGTCTCATTGTCTTTGAGGGTCTCCATTTTCTCATTAATATAATGAGAGCATTTGACAAGTTGATGTCTTAGGCTCCTGTTAGAACTAACATTCTGTAATTCCAAATTATTGTAACTGATAAAGTCACAAATCTACTTATTTATCTATGTTACTGCAATGTTATGAGATATATATAAATTATCATAATAGAAAACATTTATTGCCCGTAATAAATAACAGCTGTTTTAGAAAGATTGCACATGCTAATGATATGAACTTGTTTTCATAGGTACATTCCTCTCATTGAAAGGAGCTGTGCTAACATTCTCTTGTATGGATCGAACTGGTGGACTAATGCAACCGTCATACGAAGTTTGGAGGGACCCAAACAACATAGATGAAAATGAGAAATCTTGGAGAAGGAAATTGGTCATGAACTGTCCCTCTCTGTCACAAGAAATAGGAGACCATCAGTATACAATAATCTGCTCAGAAAAACAAGCCAGAGTTTACTCACTGCCTTCTCAGACTTGCCTTTATGTTCATAACATCACCGAGACATCTTTCCTACTGCAAGCAGACGTAGTGGTCATGTGTAACAGTGCCTGCCTGGCGTGCTTTTGTGCCAACGGGCATATCATGATAATGAGGTACTGGCCTTCTCCATAAATTATCTATTATTTACAGCAGTGCCAACAAGGTAGAGTTCTGAAAAGCACATGTCTAACGTGCAGGATGTTGTCTGGAAGTGACTTGAGATCCCTGTTTCTTATATTTTTTAATGTTTTATGGTTCTACAATTCAAGGAGAGTTTAGGTTTTTTATTTTTTTCCTTTAGCTAAACATGCTTTGCATTGTGAACAACATATATATTTTAATTGGCATTAAGGAATCTAAGGAAAGAGTGATTTTTTTCCAGTCTTTCACACATTCACTCAGCAAACATTTATTGAGGATATTGAGGATAAACCTATCTCCCAGAAAATATGCTAGGCACTGGAAATATAAAGATGAACAAACTATAAGGAAAATAAATGAAATGCTACTATTACTAGGTTTCATACTTCACACAAGAATTTTACATACGGAATTTAATTCGATCCTTATGGCTTCCCTAGGACATAGAAAATAGAGATCCATTTACATATGTTAATACATTAACCTCTTTCCACCACCATGCGTTAACTTGACTGAATCTGTCATGGGTGTCTACTTAACTGGGTTTGTTTTGCACTCATATCCTAAGGGGCTTAGTTACTTCAAATGTTATGAAATGCCATAACATCTACTTTTTAACATTTTTTTCATTCTGAGTCTTTGAAGTCTAGTATATAATTTACACTTAAGGAACATGTCAGGTCAGACGAGCCATGTGTCAGCTGCTCACTAGACACACGTGGCTCACGGTCACTGCATTGGACAGCACAGAGCTAGGACCCCGTGAATAGCTCATGCCACCCGCACGTATTTCAGGGCCCATTTCATGTGGTAAGGTTCTAGGGTTCGAATTGTGATTATAAGCTACCTTGATATAAGAAATTAGCACTATTTTTTCAGGGTGCTGATTTTGTGATCTGGAATAATTTAAAATCATTGTGCACGCTGGAATTAGTAGGATGATTCCAAAGTTTGAGATATAATTAAAAGTCTATTTTTCTCCTTTTGGCATGAGAAGTGTGATGTACAAGCAGTGAGACTGGTTTTCTTCAGTAGTTTGTTAAACTGGCCCTAATGACGTGGTATCCAAAGGGACAGTCTGATGGATTTAAGCAAACTTGTTGGCTACAACATTGGGATAAGCACATAGCCATTTGGTAAGACACTGGAGATTGGGGATGTTCATTTGGATGTGCAAATTCTCATCCCTTATTTAACACTCATTCTCCTTCCCTTCCAGCCCTGGCTGTGCTTATTTATTAATCATGCCTTCAGTGCAGGTGCCCTAAGTCATTGGTGATTTTTCATTTCCTGTGTATAGAGGGTAAAGGAAAGGGAAACAAGGGCACTCCGTCCCCTCGCACAGTGAACTGGACCTACTCCGTGTCTCCATCAGTGCATTACCTCCTCAGACTCAGGAATTTTGCCTTAAAAGACCCAGTGTGCAATTAGGCACTTTCTAGCAGCAGTGTTTCTATTCATAATTAGACTATACCCATATCATAGGAACCTGTGAAAAGCTGCAAAAAGTATCCTGAAATTGCTGGCCACTGCGTTTGGTCATTCTTCAAGGACATTTGCTAAGTATTTAGATGGATTAAGACAGAAGAACTGTGCCCATGCTTTTTGTGTATATGATTTTATATCAAAGTCAGTTTATTAACTCTGAGACTTCAAGAGATTAAAAGAAACAACCATAAAATAGTGTCATCAACATAACTGTTTTTCTCTAAGGATTTGCAAATTTTATACCAAGAAATTAAAAGCTTCCAACGGTTTGAATATGAAATATGGATTTGCTTTTTTCCATGCAGCCTACCTAGTCTCCGCCCAATGTTGGATGTTAACTATCTGCCCCTGACAGACATGCGGATAGCACGGACGTTCTGTTTCACCAACGAAGGACAGGCATTGTACCTCGTCTCTCCGACTGAAATTCAGCGGCTAACATACAGCCAAGAGATGTGTGATAATCTACAGGTAGGTCAGGCCATTTATGAAAAACATCATTGGAATAGTTATAAAAAGAAAGAGAATGAGAGATATCCAAAAGCTGAACTATTATTGGACCACACAGGAAATATGCTTTTCTAGAATATATCTGAATATTACATTCACCACTGTGAACCTGAACAAGTTCTAGTGTGGTTCTAGGTATACATAGAAAAAAAACAAGAAAGAGAGGAAAATGGGAAGATTATGCGTATTAATGGTTAATTTTTGTTTATTGTATTTTGTTTTGTTTTTTGCCTATGGAGAATGCTCTGAAAGATTATAAACCCTCCCTCCTGGGCAGAGAATATGTGTGCACACACAAAAACTCTGCTTATCATTCAGGGAGCTCGTGGACTTTTTTTGAAGAAAACAGTATAGTTAAGAGCCATAGAAAATAAATACATATTTATTCTGTGGGTTAGAACTGGGCATTTGGGCATTTGAATTTCGTCATAACAGATAAGCAGAGCCCAGAAACAGAATAAATATAGAAACCTGTGTAACCTTGGGCAAGTAAAACTGCTTACAAAATTTTTGAAAATATCTTAGAAATTCTACCGGTTCAATCCCCTCACTTTACAAATAATAAAACTAATATCCATCCATTATAACACACAGGTTAAGGGTGTAAGCTCTGCACCATTTAAGTTGTATTTTACCCACTTGTATAACTTGGGGTATTTTACTTAACCTACCTGAATGCTGTACCTTAGAGCATTATTGTGGTGAGAATTAGGGAAGAACTCATATTAAAGCACGGAGCACAGTCTCTGGAATATAGTAAGTTTTACAAATAAATAATAATAAATATTATTATCATTATTCAACAAATACTTATTGAGGTCTTACTGTTTGTCTGGTACTTGGCTAAGCTCTAGGAATGAAATAATACACAAGATACATTCCCTGTCTGCCAGTGTGGAGGGAGCGAGAAGCAAACTGACGACTGCAGTTCTCTCTGGAGATGCTGTCTATACCTGGCCGTGCCAGTTCTGGGGAGACGTGCAAGAGGGGGCACCCGGCCGAGGAACAGAGGGAGGGGCTCGTTAGAAAGGATTATGAAGGGGGAATAGGAGGTACCCATGGGAATGGATGGCTGGGGATGGAAATGGTAACTTTATTTTTTTAAAGATTTTATGTATTTATTTTTAGGGAGGGGGGAAGGAGGGAGAAGAGAGGGAGGCAGCAATGGTTGCCTTTTGCTCACTCCCAACGTGGGACCTGGCCAACAACCCAAACATGTGGCCCTGACAAGAGTCAAACCTGCGACCTTTCGGTTAGCAGGATGGTGCCCAACCCACTGGGCCACAGCCGCCAGGGCCCCGTGATACTCTTGACTGAGTGTTGCCATGCGAAAGCCCAGAGGTTTGGGAAACTGCCAACAAAGTTCAGAATTGGGAATCAAGAAGAGTAGAGGGGTGGTGCTGGAGAATTAGTCAAGAATAGAGCTTGGAGCACCTTGTAAGCTCTTTAAGGAATGTGGCATTTATCCCAAGGGCAACAGGAAGTCATTTAAAAGGTTTGGCAAATTCAGCCCAGGCTGGTGTGGCTCAGTGGGTCGGGCATCATCCCACAGGGCAAAAGGTGCCTGTTTGAGTCCCGTGGTCAGGGCACATGCCTGGGTTGAGGGTGGTGGTTGGGGGCCTGTGGGAGGCAACCGATCGTGTATCTCTTCACATCAGTGTTTCTCTCCCTCTCTTTCTTCCCTCCTTCCCCTCTCTCTCAAAATAAATAAATAAAATCTTTAAAAGGTTTAGCTAATTTGTTTATTGAAACTAATATTCTGATTGCAGTATAGTCATTGGTTTTGAGGAATTAAGACTGAAGGTAGGGAGAGCAATTAGGAGGCTTTTTAAAAATAATTAATGCCCCAAATAACAGTGACTTGAAATACAGCAGCCAGCAGTGAGGGTGGAGGAAAGTTAGAAAATTCAATATGTTAGAAGTATAATCAGTTGGACTGGGGGGTTATTCGAGGTAGGAGTGAGGGAAAGGGAGGGATTAACAACTGTTTCTGGGTTTCTGGCTTGGGGAACTAATTAGATGGCGCACTGCCGCTGCCGTTCCCAAAGGGAAAGGATGAAGGAGGAGCGCTGGTCTGGGGAGCAGAGGTGAGGGCAGGGGATGAAGATGAAGTCATACTGCAGGCTCACAAGCAAACCCACATTAGGTCACAGATGTCCTGATTTCTGTGTGTAGTTCCTTTCTCCATATTGATAGTTCTTAAATTTTGATCGGCTTTAGAAAGACTTGGAGAGCAAATTTAAAATATAGATAACCAGAGCATGTCTTTGTAGATTCTGATTTGGTATGCGTGGAATAAAGCCTGAGCACCTGTGTTTCAAACAAGATTTTTTTTTTCAGTTCTTTTAAAGCACACCAAATATTGAGAACAATTGCACCTTACCAGGTAGTGGCTACCTATTTAACCTATTTAAATTATCTTGAGCCATTTAATAATTTTGTAATTGATATAAAAATAAATCCAACCTTTCTCCACATACCACCAAAGGCTTCCCATTTCACAGGGCAGTCCATGCTTGGTTTAGGGGAGGGATTAGGAACACAGAGGCTACAGAAATTGAAAAAGACCAAAAGTCTAGCTTGATAGTCATTGATCAGGTGAAAATTAACCCTAGACTGAATATATAAATATATAAGTATATTTATACTTTCTGAGTATAAAGGGAAGAAGAGCATAGAAAAATGAAAATTTTAGGATGTCACTTATTAAAGAACGCATGGAAAAGGAGAAAGAAATGCCAGAGATAGAACTGGGAGCAAAGCAAAAATCACCAGCAGTTTCCTGCTTGCCTGTGATTGGGAATATTCTTGTAGTTTCCAATGCCAGAACCAGCAGCTCAATTATGGGCATACATGAAACAAAACCTGATCAGCAACAAACTCTTCCAAGCCTGTGTAGGGAAGGAAAAACACCATCTCCCTCAAGCCTTCCAAGCTTTTTCTGGGACTTCTGTAACAAAAATGATTAACAAGGGAAAAGCATACAAATTTATTGAATGTAAGTTTTACATGACATGGGAATCTTCATAAGGAAATAAAAACCTAAAGAAGTGCTTAAACCTGGGTGTTTTTATGCTAGGTTTAATGAGAAGTGGAAAGTCATTGAAAAAAATGTAATAGGACAAAAAAGGGAATAAACTAACTGTAGTAAACTGGGGGAAAGAGAAAAAATCACCAGGAAAATATGGAAAGCAAATTGTCTTTGTACATATAGGTGAGATCATGTGGTATTTGTCCTTCACCACCTGGCTTATTTCACTCAGCATAATGCTCTCCAGTTCCATCTATGCTGTCACAAAGGGTAGGAGCTCCTTCTTTCTTTCTGCTGCATAGAATTCCATCATGTAAATGTACCACAGTTTTTTTTTTTATCTATTTATTTACTGATGAGCACTTAGGTTGCTTCCAGCACTTGGCTATTGTAAATTGTTCTGCTTTGAACATTGCAGTGCATAGGTTCTTTGAACTAGTGTTTCAAGGCTCTTAGGGTATAGTCCCAGCAGTGGAATTACTGAGTCAAAAGGCAGTTTCATTTTTAGCTTTTTGATCAACAAAACAAACAAGCAAGCAAAATAGAACCAGAGACATTGAAATAAAGAACAAACTGACAGTAACCAGAGGAGAGGGGAGAGAGGGATAATGGGGGAGAATAGGGGAAGGGCCATCCAGGAACGTGTGTAAAGGACACAGGGACAAAGCCAAAGAGGGGTAGGATCGAGGGCGGGAGGCAGGGATGGGTGGGGCAAAAATGGGAACAACTGCACTTGAACAACAGTAAAAAAACTGTCTTTTCACAATGTGCTCTAACAATCACAGTGTTTTCTTTTGATCTGTTGATGTATTTATTTTATTTGATACAGGACATGCTGGGAGATTTGTTTACTCCCATAGAAACACCAGAAGCTCAAAACAGAGGTTTTCTAAAGGGACTGTTCGGTGGAAGTGGACAGACATTTGATAGAGAAGAGCTCTGTGAGTAAACTCCTGATCATAAATTTGTACCACAAAACAGAAGACCTCTGTGTGTGTGTGTGTGTGTGTGTAACTTAATGTAATATGTGACTCCAAATTCTAGACTAGATTATTTTGCTTTTGAATAAAATTGATCACTTTGTATTAGGAAGTAGCATAACAAAAACAGAAAATAAAGTTCACACAAATAATGAGTAAGCTAATAAACGTGTCATTTGCAGGTAGATCATGCCTGCAAGCCATGGTAAAGACATTCAATTACTAAAATCTGAGAAAAAAACACATTTTTGAATCAATCTGCCTTTAACCACTGCTAAAAAACAGGTTCTTTATTCAGAACACAAGGTTTATCAGTGCTTCAGAATGAATTACTTTTAATATCTACCAGTGAGACTCTGATGAACAATAATTGAAAAGCAGTAGAAAGATATTAGGGAACATTTTTAGAAAGAAGTTAAAAATATATTTTCCTCATATATTGTTAGTGGGATTGTAAATTTGTACAGCCACTATGGAAAATAGTACAGATATTCCTTTTTAAAATTTTTTTAAATAGAGCCGCCATATGACCTACCAATTCCACTTCTGGGTATTTATCCAAAAAGCCCACACAAACACTACTTCAAAACATATACGCACCCTACATGCATCGCAGCATCACTCACAGTAACCAAGAGACGGAAGCAGCCCAGGTGTCTGTCCACAGAGAGACAATAGGGTAAAGACGTGAATCTATCTCACATGTTATTAGTCGTGATAATAAAGATGATAAAGATGTTATATTAGTTGTGATGAATAAGATATTAGTTGTAATGAATAATAAGATGAATGTGATACTAATACATATATCACATCTTATTAGTTAGCACACCCTGTCGGTGTTAGTTTCGAATATACCATACAGGAATATCACTCAACCCCCCAAAAGAATCAAGTCTTGCCATTGGCAACAACGTGGATGGACCTAGAGGGAATTATGCAGAGAGACATAAGTCAGGCAGAGAAATACAAATTCTGTAATATCACTTACATGATTTTACTTATATGTGAAATCTAAAAAACAAAACAAAAAGGACCCATGTATATAGGGAACAAGCTAATGGATTCCAAAGGGAGGGAGGTTAAAAAGGGTGGAGGAGGAAATGTTTTCCAAAATCCTCATCACCACTTGATCTTACCAATCAAAAACCTTTTCTGTTAAATTTTTACCCATGCAAAAGATCTAGGTACTTCCATACACTCAATATTCTTCAGCCATAAAAAAGGCATGAAATTTGATAACATGGATGAACCTTGAAAACATCATGTTAAGTTAAAGAAAGAAGACAAAAAAGGCCATATGTTGTATGGTTGATTCCACTTATATAAAATGTCCAGAATGGGCAGATCATAGGAACAGGAAGTAGATCAGTAGTTGCCGGGCACTGGGACAGGAAGGGAGTGGGGAGCGACTGCTAATGGCTATGGAGTTTCTTTTGAGTCAACGAAAGTATTCTTAAATTAGGTAGTGTTGATAGTTGTGCCACTCTGTGAACACACTAAAAACCACTGACTAAAACGATGAATTTTATGGTATGTGAATTATATCCCAACAACTCTCTTATTTTTAAAAAGTAGATCTAGATTCCACTCCTAATGAATTCCCACTCTTTGGGAATGCTCACTAAATTTTTACCAAGACAGCTGTTTTGCAATTTAAAATTTTTTATTTCATTAAAATTAAATGAAACTGAGCTTTGTAAGAGACAGGTACATTTCTTGTCTGTTATAAAGTAAGCCTTGTGTAAACATTTGTGTGTTAATGTCCAGCGTGCACATACCCCATTCTTTTGTATTTACACACACCCCCACGAGAGGTTTAAAAGCAACAACTGAGACCTACAAAGGCCAATAGCAAGATAAACAGAGAACACTGGAATGAAGACTCAGGCTAAAATTTAGACAAAAGAACAGACCTGAGAGTGGAACTGACACTAATGAGGGTTTAATATGAGTTCACATATATTGTGAGCATCCCAATTCAGCAACATCAAGGATGCGATTGTGGGGCTTCCTGTCGAGATGGCAGAGCAGGTAAACTCTCCTCACCTCCTCCCACGGTCACATCAGAATTACAACTGGATTATAGAACAGCCATCATTGAGAACCGCCTGAGGACTAGCTGAACAGAATTCCTACAACTAAGACTATAAAGTAGAAGCCACATCGAGACTGGCAGGAGGGGCAGAGACTCAGAAAGGGCAGGTCCCATACTCACATCGTGGAATCTGGAGGGAATTGTCAGCCGTGGAGGTCCCCTGAGGAGCCCGATGTCCAGCCCCAGCGTAGGCCTCCAGGAGCAGGGAGAAGCGTCCCCAGAACATCTGGGTGTGAAGAGCAGTGGGGATTGCATCTGAGAAAGACAGGGGGCTACTGGAGACTGAGGAGAACCTCTCAAGGTGTTTGTACGCAGACCCACTCACTCAAAAATTTGTAAGCTCTATGCTCCAGCACAGGGGCAACAGCTCAAAAAGCACCAGGGGCCTGGGGGAGGAACTAAGTTTGACTGATGTCAGGGTGAGGGCCGAAGCGGCAGGGGTCAGAGCAACTCCCTCCAGGAACAAAAGCACTCAGTACCTTGTTCTTTGGGGAGCTCCCCTCCCACCTACCGAATCTGTGCCCTCCATTAACCAACCAGATTAACACTGCTTCCCCTGCCCCGGTGATTTCCTGAGACCCTGCCCCGCCCAACTCACCTGCCTGGCCCGAGCCTCTCCCAGTGGCACCCCCACCCAAGTGGCCAGCTCTGATCACACTGCAGGCTTTCCCCAAATCTATCAAAGATCCAAAACCCGCAAACAAGCAGTGGCCAACTAAAACAAAAGTAAATAAAAAATTTTAATGAATAAATTCATAGGTACAGAGAACAAACTAGTAATGGCCAGATGGGAGGCTGGGTGAGAAAGGTGAAGGGATTAATAAGTACAAATGGCCAGTCATCGAGCTAGTCATCAAAACAGCCACAGGGGTGTAAAGTACAGAACAGGGAATGTAGTCAAAGGACATTTTAATAACCATGTGTGGTGTCAGATGGGTACTGACTTATCAGGATGATCACTCCATGAGGTATGCATAAATGTCAGGTCACTACGTTGTTCCCTTGAAACTAATATAATATTGTATGTCAACTGTAATTAAAAAATAAAATACCCAAAAAATGTAATCATGCCATATTGTATGGAATCCACACACACAGAAAAGGCTTCTGGCAACAATATCTCTCACAGTCACTTTTGTTTTTTTGTTTTTAATATTTTTTTTGATTATGCTGTTACAATTTTCCCAACTTTCCCCCCTGTATCCCCCCTGCCCCCCAAACCTCCAGCACTCCCCCCTCTTAGTCCACGTCCATGGGTTGTACATGTAAGTTCTCTGAGTCCTCTGTTTCCTATACCGCCTTTTATCTCTCCCCATCTACCGTATGCCTACTAACCATGCCTCTTCTTCCCTGTGCCTTTCCCCTGCCATTCCTCCCCTCCCCCTCCCCACTGAAAACCCTCCGTGTGGTGTCCATTTCTCTGATTCTGTTCCTGTTCTAGTTGTTTGCTTAGTTTTTGTTTTCATTGCTTTTCTTTTCTTATAGGTTTATCTGTTGATAGTTGTGAGTTTGTTGTCATTTTACTGTTCATTTTTTTAATCTTTTTTTGTCTTAGATAAGTTCCTTTAACATTTCATATAATTAGGGCTTGGTGATGATGAACTCCTTTAACTTGACCTCATCTGGGAAGCACTTTATCTGCCCTTCCATTCTAAATGAAAGCTTTGCTGGATAGAGCAGTCTTGGATGTAGGCCCTTGCCTTTCATGATTTCAAATACTTCTTTCCAGCCCCTTCTTGCCTGCAAGTTCTCTTTTAAGAAATCAGCTGATAGCTGACTGATATGGGAACTCCTTTGTAGATAACTCTCTCCTTTCCTCTTGCTGCTTTTAGGATTCTCTCTTTATATTTAATCTTGAGTAACTTAATGATGATGTGCCTTGGTGTGTTCTTCTCTGGGTCTAACTTCTTTGGGATTCTCTGGGCTTCCTGGACTTCCTGGAAGTCTATTTCCTTCACCAGATTGGGGAAGTTTTCCTTCGTTATTTGTTCAAATAAGTTTTCAATTTCTTGGTCTTTCTCTTCTCCTTCTGGCACCCCTATAATTTGGATATTGGAACATTTCAGGTTGTCCCAGAGGTTTGTAAGAGTCTCTTCACTTTTTCAAATTCTTGTTTCTTCATTTTGGTCTGGATGGATATTAATTTTTTCCTTTTATTCTGAATCATTGCTTTGAGTCCTGGTTT
>PVKM010013216.1:0-18371 GCA_004027735.1 Carollia perspicillata
AGGCAATTCTTTAAAATAAGTCTCATGGTAGATAGATAGGTAGATGAATAGATAGATAGATAGATAGATAGATAGATAGATAGATAGATAGATAGATAGATAGATAGAGGCAGGAAGAAAGAAGAACAGTAGATATACAAGTAGAGACACACCCTGATGGCTGTGTCTCCCTAGACACCCTGGAGAACCCAGACCGATGCACCTGGAATCTCTCATATCACAGTGCGCAGGGAGCCATCGGCACAGAGCTGATTCGGCCTTCAGAGTCCACACTACATAAACGCTGAGAATCTAGGAAGCCTCCAATGTATGCTTGTTTCCTGGCTGCTTATTGAATGAAAAATCCCCAAGTAACCCCAGCGAGTTAAGCCTTTTGTGGCTGCTGAGAAAAATAATGTTTCTTTAAGTGTAGAACTCCCTATCTTCAAGTGGACCACAGACCACCTGCTAATGGGCTGCCCAATTAAATTATTAGGACAGACAATTTAGTATTAAAATCGGTAACAACATGGAATACTATCTGATTTACACTAATAAGAAAAAGTGGGCAGCTCCACGTACTTTTATTATAAAGAAATTTTTTTTCGTCCACATGGTACGGGTCAATGTTGTGCTGTATAAATGAGTCATTTTATATCCAAAGAAAGTGCTCTGCCTGTGACCTTTGCCACTTTGACCCTCTTTTCTGTATGGTAACAACTAGCCTAGCATAATGGGAATCATGCATCAGGAATCAGGAAGTATGTCCCTGATTCTGCCCAGGACCAGGCTGTGCGAGCATGGGCAGTCGGAATTTTCTGGGCTTATTTCCTTACCAGTAAAAAGAAAAAGCTGGACTGTATCATCCCTGAGGTCAGTTCCAGCCCCACTATTGTAGGATTTTTAGCTGTAAACTTGAATATAATGTTTAAGACCATGTGACTTCAGGGACAGGCTTCATGGGATAGAGCAACGTAAATGGTGGCTTCATTAACTTTCTACAGAAAATTGCGATTGCTTTCTTCTAGTACCTCAGTCAGGACTTAATCTTGCCAGATTTTTAAAGGACTCAAACAAAGAGACTAAAAATACTGCATTTTGAAATAGCAGACACTTAAGCATTTGTAGTAGTCTGGGTCCAATCAGGAGCAAGAAATCACACAATAATCCAAACAGAATTTAAACGCAAAGAATTGTTAACCGAGGCAAAAGAGTAACCATAACATGTAGAGAAGTCTCTATGGTACCCTAGGGCAGAGGGCGAATACCCACATAAGGACAAACATGGAAGAAGTTAAGATCTCCCTGGAGAAGTGCCTTGGTTTGGCTACGCCAGAGCTGGTAGGGTTGCTGGGCAAGCAGAAGGTCCCCTCCGGAGCTCAGGTAGGGAGCAGGGGATCAGCAGTGGTGGCAGAGGCGTTCAGCAGGATCCAGGTGTCAGCAGGAACAGGAGGCCTGCGGGCCACACAAGGCTTGCGGAGGAAATGGCAGATCTCTGTGGATACCCTGGCCGAAGGCAGGCAGGCCGTGGGCAGGGCTTTGGTGTCTGTGTCAAGAGGGCTGCAGGCGTTTCGCCAGGCCAACCAAGGCTGCGAGGTGCTGGAGGCTCCCGTTCTGGGCCTGGGGCTGGGGCGGGCTCTCCCAGCTGTCCTCACATGCCGTGACCCCTGGCCCATGCCAGAGGCAGAAGGAGCACCTTTCCCCCCTGCAGGGTCCCTCCAGGGCTGTTTCTGAGGGAGCGGCCTTCAAGTTCACTTAGAAATGCCGGAGTGAATGCTCTCCTCCACTCACAGAGCTCGACTGAAGGGTGGGTGCCTTTGGAGTGGAGAGATGGATTGGCAAGTGACGCAACTGCTGTCCGGCTTCAATGTCATCTGCCTTTCGGGAGCGTCTCTGAATAATGTTTCCCTCTCTTGGACCTTGGTGCCCTCGAGAGGCTTTTGGACAATTCTCAGCTTTCCTGTCATTGGCTGGGGACAAAGGTCCACATACCTGCTGTTGTGTTTGTAGGATGTCTTAAACCAATAGCTCTCAAATGTTCTTCATGGACCCCTGGGGTCTCTGAGACCCTTTCAGGCATGCAGGGGGTGGGGAAGTCACAATGATTGTCAGAGTGATATCATTTCTCCCTGAGGTTGTCATTTCCTGGTTAAAGCTGCTGGTGCCTTAGCACAAGTCAAGGCAGTGGTATCAACGGTGCTAGGAGTTATGCACATGCAGAGAAAGAAGGGCCGGTCTCACTGTTGAATGTCCTTGATGAAGCAGTGTATGTAAGGGAATTAAATGTCACCCCTGAGTGCCTGTCTCTGACACGCTCTGGCTGCTGAAGTGGGGAGTGCACGGAAAGCTCTGGGGATGCCTCCCGAAGTGCAGACGTCGTCCGAGGACAGCACACGTGGGGCCGAGCTGGGAGCTGAACCAGGGCTTCTCTCGCAGATCACAGGCTCTGCTTCAGAGAAACTGGCAGCCCAGCTGTGTGTTTTCGGACTTGGCGTTTGACAGATATCTCCTGCGAGGTCAGCGAAATGAGCTCGTCATTCAAGGACAGCAACTGATTTATTGCCAATGCCAACATGTAAGCTCTTAAGAGAAATTGGAATGTCGGAAAACGAGTGTCCACCACTGTGAGCATGACAGCGTTTTTACTTAACCTTTTCTGACGGGCTTGGTGGTCATGTCACTGAGGGTGATGTTTTGATATTGCATAATGAGCTGTGTCAGCACTTGGAAGATCTGCTCAGCTCAGTGAAACACGATTTTCCAAATGACTCATTTGTGATCCATTCAAAGTGCAAGATAGATGAATGGGTTTCAGTGGAACAGAAGCATTTCATCGATAGAGTTTCAGATTCCCTCTGTCAACTAACCTTTGGGGAACTTCCATTGTTGAGTTCGAGAATGTTATTAAAGAAAGATACCCACAATTATCTGAAAAGGCTATGAAATTACTCCTCTCTTTTCCAACTGTGTCTCTGTGTAAGAGCAAAATTTCTTCTCATATATACTTCAACTAATTTACTTACTATATTACTAAATTTCTTTTTTAAAAAGATTTAATCCATTTCATTTTAGAAGGGGGAGGGAGAAAGAAGGGGAGAGAAGAAACATTGATGTGAGAGAGAAACATCCATCAGTTGCCTCTTGCATGCACCCCAACTAGGAACCAAACCTGCAACCCGTGCATGTGCCCTGACCGGGAATCGAACCAGCAACCTTTTGCTTTGCAGCATGGTGCCCAACCAACTAAGCCACACCAGTCAGGGCTATTACCAAATTTCTTTAAAAAATAGCTTATTTATAGTAAAATGTGTTATATATGTTATGTAATGTGTTTATTGTTATAATATTTAAATGATTAAGTAAATAAATATTTAAAGTATTTCAGCTTTAATTTATAATATAATAAATATTGATAGCTATATCCCACATAAACGAAAGTTGTTTGGGATTCTCGACAATCTTTTAAGGCATATAAGAATTCTGAGACCAAAACCTTTGAGAATCGTTGTCTAAATAAATCTGTATTCGCCACTTGAACTCTCACAATTGCAGGAAGTTATAACGCAATGACCAAAGGCCAAAGAAGGAGGAGCCTGACCTACCTGGGGTCACACAGTGAATTAAAGGCAGAGATGGGTCTAGAACCACGGACTCCTGCTGTTTTCTAGAACTCTCTTCAAAGTGCCAACATCAGAATTTCGAGACACTCAGACCATAAAGAGGGAGTGGCTAGCCCACTCTAACAGGCATCCACTCTAACAGGCACTGAGTATCAACTAATTTTCAGGCAGCTGGGCTTGTTGCTGCTGATGGCCAAATAAAGAAGACATGGCCCGTGTTTTAGGGGTAGACAAGCTCATTGTATAGGGGGAGAGACTGCACGAAAGGCAGTATCTCATAGCACGGAATGACTAACCCAGTGTATAACATATAGTGTATAGTCATACAACCTATATAATAATCACCTTATGCTATTATCAGATGTGTGCAGTATATACTGTATATTTTGTTTTATTTTAGCCTACTATATAATATAGTATCGTATATCATAGTATGTAATATAGTACAACTTATAGTTGATACATGTGCTATATCTAGGGAATAGGAAGTACTTTGGGGCTATAGCTGGCCGGCAGTTGTGAGCATGCCCACTAGGCCATGGCAAAGAGGAATGTGAACTTGAGAAGTTTGCCATTAGCTGTACACGATTCTGCTCCCCACACTGTCCTGCACGCATTGGTTTCCTGTGGCTGCCGTAACAAATTACCGTAAACTGGGTGGCTTATAACAGCAGAAGCGCGTTCTCTTGAAGTTCTGAAGTCTGGAAGTTTGAAATCAAGGTGCCAGTAGGGCCATGCCTTCTCCAGAATCTCTAGGGAAGAATTTTTCTCTTGTCTCTTTTTAGTTTCCGGTATTTTCTGATACTCCTTGGTGCTCCTCAGTCTGTAGATGCATCGCTTCGATCTCTGCCTCCATCTTCTTATATAAGGACACCCAACACATTTAGGATCCTACCTAAGTCAATATGACTTCATTTTAATGCGATTTCATCTGCAAAGGCCTTATTTTTAAATAGGTTCTGGGTGGACCTGAATTGGGAGAGAGGGACATGATTCAACCTGGCACACCACTTTGTGCCCATCTCTAGCCCGCAGTGCTCAGAGTCTGTCTGGACCAAAGTCTGCCTGGATTTCCCCTCATACTTTTTAGGGCCTGGGGTCCCATTGAACCCCACCTAGCTCTTCTCGGTTGATGTTTCTAGTGGTCGCCACAGGCTCACCACATCTAACCTGTGAATTTAACAAATGGTTTATTCAGGCCACAGGACTGGTGAATTTGAAGGAGAAAAAGAAAAAGCTGAGCAACTCAACAGCAGAAAAACAAGTAACCCAGTTAAATATGGGCTAAGGACTTGAACAAACATTTCTGCAAAGAAGACACAATGGCCAGCAGGGAGATGAGAAAAAAGCTCAACACCACCAGTATCAGGGCAATGCAAGTCAACACCACAATGAAATATCACCTCACGCTCGTCCGGCGGCTATTACTGGAAAAACAAATGACAAGTATCGGGGAGAAAGTAGAGAAATTGCGACACTGCATACTGCTCGTGAGAATGCCGACGGCACAGCTGCTACGGAGAACTGTGTAAAGGTTCCTACAATAACAATGAAAACCAGACCTACCATACAGTCCATTAATTTCACTTCTGAGTATCTACCCAAAAGAACTGAAATCAGGATCTCAAAGAGATAGCAGCGTTCCCATGTCCGTTGCAACACTGATCACAGTAGCCAAGGTGTGGGAACAGCCTGCATGCCCATCGACGGATGGAAGGGTGAGGGAAATGCAGTGTGCACAGAGTGGAATGCCATTCAGCCTTAGAAGAGAAGGAAGTTCTGAAATGTGTGAAACATGGGCGAACCCCGAGGACATGAGCCAAGTGAAGTCGGTCAGTCACAGAAAGACCGTTACGGCATGATTCCATTTTCAACCAGGGATCAAAAATTGTCCAAGTCACAGACTCAAAGAGGGGAGTGGTGGTAGCAGGGGTGGGGGCGGGGGTGTAGGTGTTCCTAATCAACAGGCTGACGCCCTGGGTGGGCAAGGCGAGTGAGCTCTAGGCGTGCTGGACATCATTGATCCCACCCACAGTCAATGACAGTGTACTGTGCACTTGAAAACTCGCTCAAGCATAGATCTCCTCTTAAGGGTTCTTACCACAATAAATGAAAAGAAACAAAGCAGCTGAAAGAGGGATGTGAAAACAGCAAAGGTTAATGACAGAATCTTCACATATTATTTCTATTGGTCCTTTGGCGATTCTCACCTACTAGGCCTCGAGTCACAGTTTAAGACAGTAATGGAAGAGTGAGTTGCTGTGACAGCCACCACCCTCTACACCTGTGGCCGGCTGTGTGCACGTGGACTAGAGGCTAGGACGCGCAGGCCTAAACTTGTAGCACCGTCGCATCCCACCTCGGTGACCTTATGGGGACACGTTACCTGCTGGGGTCTTCAGGTTAGACTCTGGGCATGGCAGTTACAAGCCAGACCACCTGGATTCAACCCTGGGGCCCGGAGGCCAGGTATTTTCCCTCTCCGTGCCTCAGTTTCCACATTTGTAAAAGGGTGGTAATATTTCACTTCTCATAGGAATAAATGAGTTAGTAATATATGTAAAGCACTTAGAATAATGCCTGACAATATTGAAGTGAGTTATCATTGCTATCATTATTATATAATTTTTGTCTTTAATTCCCTTATCACCCTCTCAGAGGTAAAACAGATGCTAATATGTGAATATGGCTTTTGTTTTTTTGGTTTTTAATTCTTCACTTGTTCTTTACATTATAGACAACCCCTGGGAGAGTGTTCCTTTGTTATGATGTCTTAAAGGGCCAAGGACCAGGTGCTTGTCGAGAGAGTACCTCTCAGGAAGGTCTTAGGGAACGGACATCATAAACTCAAGTTAGCTCCAAGCTATTATTAAATTAATGGTTGCCTGTCTGCGTGTGGCTTTATCGGTAACTTTAGCTCTGTGGGCAGGCACACCTGTGCCCTCCCATCTTTCAGATTTTATATAACGGAGCCGTGGCGTCTCCACTACTCAGGGGCAGGTCTCTTTCCAGCACAGAGGAAAAGTGAGAACTGAATAGGGATGGGGCTCTTGATGGAGTTCAGGGAGAGGTAAAATAACTAATCTCATGGCAATTACCTACAGCCAACACCATCTGAGGCGCCAGTTTCCCACTATAAACCTGAGCCTCTTCTGGGAGTGATTTGCAAGGCAGAAATAGGCACACAATTAGGCCCTTGCTATGAAAGAAGGCATCATTCCCTCCACACTGGAAGGCCACACACGGCAAAGCAAACCTCATTGGGGAAGTAGTGTGTTGGGCTTTGGGAATGCACTTTTTTCTCCTTCTCTTTAAAAAAAAAAGTCTTAGTAAGTCCCTATTTCAGAGTGTTGGTTGGATTGTTTGCAGCTTTGCGAGTAAGCCCGGAGGCCTTGCTCCCTGGGCCTCCCTGTCAGAGGAGCCAGGCCTGGGCTACCAGACGAGGCCACGGTTTCCAGGGTAGCCAATAGCAAATCAGAGAGAGTGGATGATTTCTCCCTCTAAGTACCATGTCAGGGGACGATAAACCACTCTGTAGAAATCAATTATAGAGAGACCACTTCTCTAGCCTTTCTGTTTGTTCCCATGTTTGCTGGAAATAAATTCTTATAAAATGCATGTCTCTGCAATACACTCGGAGGTAAAGCTAGACTTGCCTCTCAGACATTAAAAAAACCAAAACCATACACATGCTGTTTGAGGGGGTGCTGGGAAGGAGAAACATGGTGATGAGCAGAAGCACGCAAGCACTCAGACATGCTGTCTGCCGTTGTTCGTGCATGCTCCCGTCTGTCTCCCCGCCCAGCCCACGGAAGGCCATAAGCTCCTTGAGTAAACACATTTGTGAATCCCCTATGCAATTTTCTCCAGTGCCTTCCATGTAATTGAGGGTCAATACATATTTGTTTAGTAAAAGGATACTATAAAATGAGTGGTTTATTGACACTAAAGGTCAAGTACTAATCAGAATAAGTATATTGGTTAAAGTGTTGAGTCTGCTGATTAGTGAGATATAGAAAGATAAGGTCAAAGTTTGAGTTATTTGTATTCACAGCATCCTTGTGGGACAAAGACCAAAGAAAGAGTCAAAGAGGGTAAGCTTCAGGTGAATGTATTTTTTTAGATAGAGCCAAAGAAAAGCATTTCTAATTGTTAGAGCTGGCCTCAGAATGGACTGCTTTGAAAGAGAGAAATTACTGCTTAGTGGTGATATTCAAGCACAGACTAGATGATTACTTGGGGTATAGCAGCTGGTGGTCCAATCATTAGTTTTAGACTATATTGTACTGAAGTTCTCTTTTTCCCTGAGATGCTCAAGTTCTATGGCTTTAGAAAGTTATAACTCCACATAATTGCCGTGTTGGAAACTCACAGTCTGCTCAGTGCGTATTGACTGAGCCCTTACCGTGTGCCAGGCACTGCCTGGCATAGATACTAGGAAGACGGGGCTGAATAACAGAGGGCACCTGCCCTTTGAATTAGGCTGGGCCTTGGTTTTAGTGCGTTCTCTTCAGACCATTGTTCGGTTTGGGTGTCATAACCCTCCGTTCCTTCTTGCTAATATGCACGTGCCAACTCAGGACTCTGGTTCCTTTTTTTCTAGGCTGGAATCGATGGGGAAAGCATTGGCAACTGTCCCTTCTCTCAGCGTCTGTTTATGATCCTCTGGCTGAAAGGAGTCGTGTTCAATGTCACCACTGTGGATCTGAAAAGGTAACAGATGCTATATTAATGAGAAACGTGTTTAGCTGCAGGAACGAGGAACCTTCCATGAGGGAAGGAAGAAGCCTTCCCACGGCTCCCGGTAGCCTCTTGCTCACGCCTTGGCCAGATCCCTGGTTACAACAGAGGCTGCAAAAGCCAGTAGCACACTTGGGGCTGAGTGCTCTGCTGCCCAGATTAGCCCAGTTCAGCTGGTAAGGAAAAAGGAGGGAGTGCACATTGGATGTACACTTGAGAATGTCTGGCACAAAGACAGGCCCAGACATCTTAAAATCCACAAGCTAGCCGTTCCAGTAGTTCCAGGGCCCCCACCCTGGGAGACCCTAGCAGGGCCTCAGGGGTGGGAGCCTGGGTTTCTAGGGAGTTGGGATCCGGACCATTTCCCCTGCTCTGCTCTCAGCATCAAATCCCTTAATGCGAGAGGTCTGGATGACACGCAGAGCGGGAGACGTTACCACCTTCCCTTGCCTACAGTGCAGTCTTGACGCCTGGTAAAAATACCAGGCATGGCCCACTTTCAGGAGCCACACTTTTTATTTTATCTGATATTTTTCAATTACAGTTTATTCAATATATTTTTTGTATTAACCCACACTCTTTTCAACCTTGTTTTCTGTTTCTTCTCTATCGCCTGTGCTTTAAATGTGGAATAGCTCGGAGCTCACTCCCTGAGCGTTTATCACAGGCCTCGACTTTCTTCCCCCGGCGACCTTAGCATCTCCTCTCCATCGCCTTTGTGTACATTATCCCACACCCGGAAGCCTGCTATCTTCTAGATGTGTCCACTTGCATTTTCTATGATCACTTCGAAATCTGTACGTATTTTATCTGTCACTGTTCCTTTGAGTTGGACTCCCCTCCTGAACTCCTTTGACTCCCCATTTCGTGGGCTCCCTTCTCTTGCCACCTCCTCTGTCAATCATTCTCCAGGCCGAGGCCTTCTCCCGTGGTGCTCTCTCTTACCTCCAAGCTCTCTCATTCATTCTCACAGCCCACGCCTGGTTTGGGCCCCACTTCGACCAGCGGGTTTGAGTGTTTGTTCTTTAGACTGGTCTTCCTCCTTCCAGCTCCTTCCGGGTTTCTCTCTCTCTGTTTCTAGCTCGCTCTCTCATCCTTTGTACTGTCATAAGGTTATTCTTCCTCCAACAGTTCTCTAACCACGTGGTTCTCCCAGCTCAGAATGCCCTCTGACACTCCCCGTTGCCTGGGGAATAACTCACCTGCAGCTTTCCTTTGTCTTTTCCTTGGTTCTCCCCAATATTCTCTCCCAACACTCCTCTGTGGCCGAGCAGCCTCGGTCAGGTCGGAGTACCTTCTGCTGCCCTTGTTCTCTCCAGCCTCTGGCCCTTGGCTAGAATGCCCCTCTGTTTGGTAGAGGCTGTCCCCACCTTCCTGAACGGGCAGATCGTCCCAGCGCCCCTGCGGCTTCTGCCCCTCCCACCCCTCCACTCTCAGGCACATCTATCCCTCTAACCTCCCACCAAATGCCCGCAGCACCTTTGCCTGGCCTTGTTGTTTGGTATCCACGGTCCCTGCACTTTACAGCTGGTGAGTGCTTTTCCACGAGAAAAAAATCACACGACATAGGACCTCGTGAAGGTCTTACTTCTTCCCTTTATATGAGGAAACTGAGACGGAGACATTTGAATGGCTTGCCCAAGGTGCCCGTCTAGAATTGGAGGGGCTGCTTCTAAAGACCGGTCTTCTTGGTCCAAATACCAATGCTCTTCACAACACATCAGTTATGAAGCTGGTTTTGTCCTTTGCATGAGACCTCAAATCCCTCAAGAAGAGGCTGGGATCAAGTTTTAAGTTTTCTTATATCTGCCATAGCAAATGGTTTATTCAGACCCCTCATTAATCTCTGTCAGATAAACGAACACGCATCTGCCATGAAGTTATTATCTGTGACAGCTAAAGAGAGTAGATTTTCCTACAGTTTGAGAGAAGAGCTTCCTTCCATGGAGAAGAGGAGGTCTCTGGATTATGGATGATAAACGCAGACTTGAGTGTTACCTGGAGCTCAGAGCGGGAGAGGGAGTGCCCCGAATTCTTCAGATGTTTACGGTGTTCCTGTACATCTGTTATCACGTCCGATCGTGCAGCACCCTTTGTGGTGGGACAGCCAAGTATCTCAACTGCTGTTTTATAGATAAGGAAACTTTTCTAGAGGAGGAGGTGCGGGAGGAGGTGGAGAAGAAGGAGGAGGGGAAGAAAGGAAGGAAGGAAGGAAAGAAGGAAGGAAGATATATAATAGTTAAGGAATTTTTTTAATGTATGATACAATGAAGTTAAGCAATTTCTAAGAAAACTGATTGCTTATCCTGGCACTATCATTTACTGGCTAAGTGACCTTGAACGAGTTACCTTACTTTTATGAGCCTTGATTTCCTCATCTGTGCCATGTCATGCCTGGCTGATAGGGTCACTGAGAGGGTCAGTGAGCAGGCCATGGACAGCCCTTGCATGCAGGGCTGGCCAGGCTCAGAGCAGGAGCTCCACATAAGTTGGCTATTCTTAGCACCATCTCTGCCCTCAGGGAGCTGGCGATCAGCCAGCAAAAGAGGACTGGTACACATACAGTAATCCATAAATTCAACTTGGCAATATGTACACCATTTCAACCATACATGCTGAAGGGGGCCAACAAAGCGAGAGGGCCGCACCTGACCAGCACCCACTGGACACGTCCAGCAGAACTTCATTCAGCAGCTGTGGGGAGTACCTCCCAAGGATGTCCGACTCTAGAGGCCATTGTTCTCTCCAGTCACAGGAAAAAAACAAACAAACATGAAGCTCTGTATCTTTAAGCAGCAGAGAGGTAATTACTAAAAAATAAAGTCAGTGTAGATTTCCCCTCCCCGCTGAGAAGCCAGGCATTGCTGCCCTGTGTCAGCTCTAAAAACAGGAGGAGGAGGTCAAGAATGTCCTTTTATTGTCTGAAAAGAGGGACACACACAAAGCAAACAAAAGGACTAAGTAAATTAGATTTTAAAAATACTTTCAGTCTCAATTGCCTAAGGAGTTCCAGTGTTCCCGAATGAAGCCGGACACTGTGTCTGGGAGATGGGAGGGGAGTAGCACTGTAATTGAAATTCTTCTCCTCCCCTCCCAGACTGATTACTCCAGGAATTTGTTTCATTACAGATTCCTCTTCTCTCGTTGTTTACTTTTTTTCAGCTCCTCCACCTGAGGTTTTCCAGTCCAGACTCCCACAAGGCATGCTGCATCTCCCAGAGCGCATCTGGGGTGAACCTGGTGCCCTAGTCCTCTGGCGGAAGGCTCCGCCTTCGCACTCCTGTTCTTCTCTCCCTGCTCCCGTCTCAGTGCAGCCCGCTCCCTCCCCGTTTGTCCCCTCGGCCAGCCCTTCTCCCCCTGCTCTGCGCCATCTCTGCTCTTGCATTCCGACCAGCTGGTGGAGGAAGTGTGCTGGTGGGCATGAAGAGCACCCCCCCTCACCCCGTCAAACACAAGATCACTAGCTTTCCTGTTGGGTGTACCCCTCACAGCACAAAAGGTGTTTCTTAGTCTAAAAGTGCAATGATTGAATCCATTAACATACAAAGTTTGGAACTCTGAATGGTGCATTTTTGTTAAGCTAATTGGTGAAAGAACCAGTTTTGAAAGCAAAGCCCGACCTCTGCCCCGGGCATTGAAAGCTTGGCATTTGTCATTACTCCCCCCACCTTTTTTTTAGTAGTGCTCATCTCCTTCCTCTTAACTGGCTCCTCTCTCGGACTTCCTGTGCCATATCACATCCCCTCAGAACCGTCTCCAACCTCCCCACCCTTCACTGTAAGTCTGTTTTTGCTGACAAGCGAATTGGACAGCACAGGGAGTCTCATTTACAGCAAGTCCCAGGTTTCCCCAAACATAGGGTGCCCTGGTGTAAGCCACCACCTGAATCTCCCTCTTTCTACAGGAAGCCAGCCGACCTGCACAACCTGGCCCCTGGCACCCACCCGCCCTTCCTGACCTTCAACGGGGACGTGAAGACCGACGTCAATAAGATTGAGGAGTTCCTGGAGGAGACTTTGACCCCTGAAAAGTAATGAGTTGTTAATGACAGGGAGGGGGCGGGGGGGTCCATGTTGGAAATGAAAAAAGTCAGTGTTAACTTAGAGGTGGGAGATTTCCTAAAGAGCATCACTGATGCAGAGCATGGAACCCTCTTTCCCAAGAGAGAGTCTGGGACACTCCTCCTTACCTGCAAAGGGCTGCCTGTCTCAAACCTGCCCCGAGAAGTCCAGCCCCAAGTGCCCCTGTGAAATGGAGCCCATCGCTCCCTCCTAAACAGAGTGACTTCGGGAGCCCCGGGAGGGCTTCCACCCCTTCCTCCCCATGAGGAAGTCCTCTCTCCAGTTCACTTTGCCTGGAAGACCCTCAAGTGAGGGCAAAGGCTCCCTAGTGTCAGAAGGGGAGCTGAAAGGCTAATGAAATGAAAATAAGCCAGGAGAGAGGTAACCCATGACTTCCGACTACACCAAGGTATTAAATAAGAGTTGTACATTAGATCTGGCCTGAGCTCATAATTAAACGTGAAAAAAACTGACTGAACGCAGCATCTTTTCTGAACATGATCACCGGGAGGGGAGACCCCCGAGGGCTGTAGGTCCCTGTCAGTTGGAAAATAAGAGTAAAGAAAAGTCAGGTGAATCCTGAAAGTAGCTGGAAACGAGGCTTGCTCATTGTACGGAATTGTAATGGGGGGATGAAAGAATCACGAGCGTGTTTTTTTAATAGAAAAATAATATTACATAGAGTTCAGGCTTGATCCTGAAGGGTCCACAGAAAACATGCTAGAGAGTGAGCAAACACTCTAAGCCAACATGCTCGAGAATGGGTTTTCAGGCTTCCTTTCAGGGTGGGGGCAATGGGGAGGGCAGAGGGCTGAAGAGTCGGAGGTGGAAAAACCAACTGGGAGGAGCCACCTGGAGACAGTCCAGGAGGCAAGAGGGACTGCGGGGCTCAGCTAAGGCAGTGACAGGAAATGCGGGAGGAAGGAGGAAGGATGCAGTCAGTAGGTAAAGTAAGCGGGACTTTACTAAAAACCACCACGTTGCATTTATTTTAAGGTTTTATTTGTTTGTCGACACATACATTGCTCTCACTCTGTGTGCCCCAGGAGATAGGAGAGTACCCTTCTTTTAGAGATGGGGAAGATGAGGCACGGAGAGGTTGAGTAACCTGCCCAAAATCATACAGCAAATCATAGTTAAAACTCCCAGCTGGGCTTGGATTAAGACTTGAACTTGTATACATTCTTCCTGAAAAGTATCCTTTGTCACCGACGTTAGGACAATTAACTCTCACGATGAGAACAGAGTCAAACTCACTGGATGCAGCTGAGTGGAGACTTGAAGTGCAAACACAGAGGAGCTGGGCAGCCCCACCCACTACACCCACCTCAGCCACTCACATCTCTCAAAAGGGCCCGGAGGCAGCTCAGGCTCCACCCCTTTCCCTTGGGTCTTGACCTCAAGGTTGGCGCTGGTTTTTAGGTGGGAATGGAAATGTGAAGCAGTGAGGAGCACAGTCCCACTTGGTCCTCTGCCAGGTGGATGGAGAGAGGTGTGCTGAGAACTGCAGGCCTGGGGGCCATTCCTGGCTCTACGGGTGATGTGCTGTGACCCCTCAAACCAGACTTTTCTCTGCTCTTGGCCCCAGTTAGCCTACTCTGGGGTCACAGCACATCACCCGTAGAGCCCTTTCTGCTCTCAGATTCTTCACACCTACCTTAGGGTTAGCCAGGCTCCCTCCACCCCCAATCCAGCTGTGCCTTTCCCAGCTGTTTCTCTAACCCAGGGGTCTCCAGTCTACATCCCCAGTGGAACAAGCGAACCCATGAGACCCCTGGAATTGTGTGCCCTGTGTGTGCAGGTACAGTCTTCCACAGGAGGTCCATCACCTGACTTAATACTACTATTTTGTCAGATTCTGAAGTTTTCGTTATCCCAGTAGAGCTAAGCAGAGTTGGACTCAGGTGTTCCTTTCTCTCCACCCGGTCCACCTGCAGTACCTGTCCTGAGGTCTGCTTCCCTGGTCTGGGCCCTTTTCTGGGCTGCAGCTGTGTGTAGGAGGTTTTCCTAAGTGCCTTCCTGCCAACAGTCCACCACGACCAGGTGGCAGAACCTTGGAACTATTAAAATGCACAACTTCAGAAGGCCACCGAGGTGGGGGCCCTGGTAATGAGACCACCCACCGTTCCAGAGCCTGTGGGGGTGTCCCTTAGATGCCTTGGCACAGGTCGGACTGGGGGCAGGTGCCACAGTCACCTCCTGATAGATGTCACCAAGCCCATGCTGCAGTCCCACAAAGGGAGCCCCACTCCTCTGTCTACAACCTGCCACCAGCTTCTGCTGGCTTTCCTCTGACTTGAGAAGGGAGGTTGGGAGGCCTGGGTGGGTCCTCAGGCCCCTGGAGGAGCACTGCCTGACCCTCTGGCTCTCTAGGGGGCAGCAAAGCCCCCGTAACTGTTCGGGGAGTGCTGGCCAGCCATGTGTTTCTCATCACTCTGCTGTTTGTAAAAGCTGCCGGAGAGCCAAGAAATTGTGGGAGCTTTTTCCCTCTTAGCTTTACTTTTTAAAGGGAAAAAAAACCCACATACAAACATTCCAACACTTTTTAAAAGATCACATTCAGGCTCACGAAGCATTTGGTGTCAAAATGAGGCATCCAGGAAGTCTCAAATACTTTCTAAATGAGAGACCTTCCATCCCTTTCCTTACAGGGACCCAGTTAGCACTCAACAGGGAAGCACTGGCATTAGCCTTGAGACCTGCTGGTCCTGCCTTTGATCTCTGCGGAATGGATTAGTGGTGAGACCGCTGGTCCTTACCTTTGATCTCTGCGGAATGGCTAGAATTATAGGATTCAGAACCAAGAGTCAGAAGACCTACCTCTGGCCACCTTTCTACAGCATTTGTCTTAAACCCTTGGGCAGGGCTCTCTCCTGCTCAGACCCTCCCATTTTCCTCATCTCTAAAATGAGGGCGTGACACTATCTGGGCTCTAAGATGCTTTTCAGCAAGAGTTCTATGATGCCATGAGTATTTAAAAATGCTTTTCCAGAGCTCGTTGCTGTTTAAAATAACCCCAGTGCGTGGATGCTGTGATAAAAATTCCGTGGGGAGAGGGTAAACTGATACGGTCTAGTTTCAAGGCATGTCATTTAGTCAGTCAACTAACAGGGTTCGGAACACTGCCAGAACTGGGAGACACTTTGAATTCATTATTTTAAGAAATGTTTACAGACATCTGACCCTCTAACCCTCTGGGAGGTGGAGAAACAGCCTCAGTTCCAACGACAGAAATGGCATAGCAGCTGGGAGTAGGGGCTGTGGAGTCAGAATACCGAGTTCTAATCTGTATGTACCATTAGGTTGTGCTGAGGTGACAAGTTAGCCACAACATCTCAGTAACTTAAAAGAATATGGGTTTATGTTTCACTCCTGCAACACCCGAATGGGTGGTATGGCCCTCTTCCATCTTTAGCCCTTTTAAAAAAAATCTAGATTTTGTTGAGTTAGTTTTTAGAAAGAGGGGAAGGGAGAGAGGAAGAGAGGGCAAGAAACATTAATTTGAGAGAGAGATACCCGTCAGTTGTCTCCTGCACATGCCCCAGCCAGGGACCAGACCCGCAGTCCAGGCACGTACCCTGACCGGGAGTCGACTGGTGACCTTTCGCTTTGTGGGACGGTGCCCAGCCACTGAGCCACACCAGTCAGGGCTCCATCCATCATTAGCTCTTGGAATACGTTTCCTCCAAGACTCCTTCGGCAGGGAAAGAACAAGAAGAAAGATCACGCACAACGTTTTTAAGGGCCAGGGCTGTGAGTGGCTACACTACTTCCCCTCCCATTCCACTGGCGAGAATCCAGTGCCATGACTCCACCCGAGAGGGAGAAGCTGGGAAATGCAGAGAAGCACATGGATGCATACTGAGCATCAGTGGTCTCTGCTACAGGTAAATTACTTAACACGTTTTTATATTTAATTTTCACATCTACGGCATGATGACCATAATGGTGATCTCCAGGGACTGTTATAGAAAGACAATGCTACTTAGCCTAGAGACTGACATAGAGTGAGAGAGCTCATTAAATGGCAGCTTGAAGAGTTTGGAAAAGAGGTCAGTGCCTCTTTCGGGATTGTCTCCCAGATACAATTGTAAGGACAATTGGTGAGCTTGGATTTTAAAACCACAGATCCCAGTGGGTGTCTTTCAATGAATAAGCCAGATTCTGTCCACCTTCAAGGATCACTTGTTTAAGCAGCAGAGACAGGACAAAGCAAGCACTCAGTCAAGGGTCGGAAGAGTCAGAAGCATTAAGCTGCTTTCTAAGTGAAGATTTGGTGAGGTGAAGAATCAGGACTAATGGAGAAGAGACCCAGGGGCAGTCCATCCACTGTTCGGGTAACCAGAAAAAGGAGGGTTCAGCACTCGAGCTGCCAGGGGAGGCCCTGCAGTCAGCAGCAGTCACTCCGTGAGGACAGGAAGACTGCCTCTCTTTCTCTCCAGTGTAGCCCCAACACCACGGTCAGGGCTTGGCCTCTGGTCGATGCTTTCTGGATGTTGATTTAATCACACAGGGGCCCATGGTTCAGCGGTGTGGCGGTCAGTGCTAGTCAATGAGAGGTCAGCTGGGACACAAGACCACTCAGAGCCCCTCCATCTGCAATCATATATATATATATATATGAATACTATTTACAAGAGAAAGATGTTTTTTGAGGAGAAGCCAACTGTTTTACTTCTCAGAATGAAGCTTACAAGCTTGTCTAAGATGAATGCATTTGAAATAAGAGATCTTACAAACAGAGTGGAGAGAAATTTTCCTTAGTTAGAGCAGAGGCTGGCAACGTTCCTATAAAGAGCCAGACAGTGAGTACCCATATGCTGCTGGCTGGGTGGGCCTCCGTCACTGCTTCACTCTTACAAAGTGAGAGCAGCCATAGGCAGTATGGCCATGAATGGGCAGAGCTGTGCTCCAACAACACTTACTTATGAATACTGCAATTTGAATTTCATATTAGTTTCTCATGTCACAAGGCAATATCCCTCTTTTGATTTTGATTGATCATTCAAAAGTGTAAAAGCTATTCTTAGCTCCCGGGAGGTACACAAACAGATGTCGGGCTGGGTTTGGCCCACCAGCCGTAGACTGCTGACCTCTGAGTTAGAGCAACTCTCCGTTTCCTTGTGTTACCAGACCACATCTCAGCCATATTTCAAAGGTGTTTCTATAAATGAAACAATATTCTCTAGCCTTTTGGAGAAAGAGAATGGATTCCATAGCCCACTTATTGCATATTTAAAATACAATGTTAATATAGAGTAAAATACAGATACTTAAGGGTCCCGTACAGTAACCTCACCAAAGCCAGTCACTGAAATCCGTGAGACGAACATTGGAAGACACACTTACCACAAGGATGAACTTCAGAAGGGACACTGTGCTCTACAGTAAGGTCTCAATGAGCCGTAGTGCTTAGAACACGCACAGCACCTTCATGGCCTCCCTGAGCACATGGCCCTTTGTCCTCCCTTTGTCCTGTCTTGGATTTGGTGCCACCCGCCTGTGTTTGGCCGACACTGATCATGAAGAAATGACCAAGTTACTGGCAGGGTGATCAAATGATGCCATTTAAAAAAAAAACAACAACAACTAACTAACAAACCCAAACCCAAATGAAAATATATTTTCTAGATCCTTCTCTCTTCACATTATTATCTTATCAAGCAAAAACAAAGCACTTGGGATAATAACTTAAGGCAATCAATTCTAAGAGCATGCCCGATTCTATGCGAGAAAGCCAAAACAGGGAAGGGTTATCCTAAATTCCCTTATGCTGGCCGATTACCTATCATCTTGAAGTAAAGCTTGCTTTGTGCCCCAATCAGAGCAGATGAATTTGATACTTCCTGGTACACGCGGAAGACAGACCTGTGTGCAGAACCTATGCAGAGCGCCCCCTCCTGGTGGATGGAGAGAATTCATTCATCTTGCTCTGCCAAGCTCCAGCAAGGCTTTGGGAGCTTTGAGGGTA
>PVKM010013216.1:18471-30698 GCA_004027735.1 Carollia perspicillata
GGGACCCGTCCAGTGTCCATATCTGAAATTAATCAGCTACCTCACATAGCCCAAGAGTGAACAGGCCTAGCCAGTGGTCAGTGGGGCAGAAGGAGGGGGGCAGAAAAAAAAATAAAAGAACAACAAATAATTTGTTATTTATTTTGTAATTAATTTTGTTAACAAAATAATTTGTTAATTATTTTGTAATTAATTTTGTAATTTTTCCTGTTATTTGTAAACAGGAAAAAAACTATTATGTTTTATTTTTTTAATTTTTTAAAATGTATTGATCTTTAGAAGGAAGGGAAGGAGAGAGGGAGAGAAACATCAATGTATGGTTGCCTCTGTGCATCCCCTGCTGGGAACTGGCCTGCAACCCAAGCATGTGCCCGAACTGGGAATCGAACCTCGGTTGTTTGGTTCGCAGGCCCATGCTCAATCCACTGAGCTACACCAGCCAGGGAAAAACTATTATGTTTTAAATATAAAGCAACCAAACAGCTCACAGTGGACAGCTATTCACCCAGAGATCACAAAGGTTCACATAAGTGATCGCAGTGATAACCAGGCAGTGGTCTTACCTCTCCTTTCACCCCTGCCTGGCTGTGCACATACAGTGCTTGTGAGATAATTTTTTGGGGGAAATGGGGTCAAAGCCAAGGATTCCCACACATACAAGTTTATCTCATTCTGTCCCAAGGACTAGTTTCTCAATGGTAAACAGTCCTAACCCCAGTTTGCCTTTTATACTCTTCTGGCTTCAAAATGAAAAAAAAAAAAAAAAAAAACATGCAAGAAAGAGGGACTGAGCATTGCAAAGCTGTATCTACATCTGGAAATAAGACATTTGCACACTCATCCGGCTGATAGAGTCTGGTCCTTATCTTGTTACTGCACACAAATAAGGAGTGTGCAAAGGATGTTTCAGAAGAGGAGCATGGGAATCCTTCCTTTCAAGAAACAGTTTTGAGGCCTCAGTGCCAAGGTGCCCAGCAAAGCCCCTTGCTCTCAGAATTAGCTCCACGCTGCCAAGATGTGACCATGGGCCTGGTAATGAATGGCTGTTTTAATGTGTGTAGGGGCAATGTCAGGGACATCACCTGATACAGAGCGAGTTTGTTCAGAGTTTTGATTGGGGCCTTTTGTTGGTGCATTGTTATTGGTGGTCCAGGACGAGGACAGCCCCTGGCCCCTCTGAGTGGTGTTCTGGTTCCCAGCCTCCAGACTGTGTCCCCGCAGGCAACTCACAGGCCTGTTTTTGTCTATCGGTGAACTAGGACTGAGAGGCCCACCCTCCCTAAAGGGTGGGTGTAAAACCCCCAAAGATCTGTAGACCGGGCTAGAAACAGGAGTGTTTCTTGTGATGGGAGCGGATTCTCTCGTAAAGGAGCTCCAATTTCTCACTGATCTTAGAGCCCCACGCCTTTCCTTCCAGGTACCCCAGACTGGCTGCAAAACACCGGGAATCCAACACAGCAGGCATCGACATCTTCTCCAAGTTCTCTGCCTACATCAAAAATACGAAGCAGCAGAACAATGCTGGTGAGTGACGCTCTGTCAAAGTCTCCTGGGCAGTGCTGTCCCCTGCCCAGGGCATCTCAGGTACTCAGGTCAGAGAAGCACCCGGGAGCACTGCTGCTTGTTATTCGTCACTGTTGACACAGGGGAGAGGCCTGTAGATCCTGCTTTCTGGCTAATGCAGGAGAAAAAGGCCAATGGGCCTTATCGCTGAATCGGAGGGAGGGATGCGTGCGGTGTGTGTTCTGAACCAGCCATGAGGCCGGGCATAGTGTTCTGCACAGAAGGGTCCCACCTCATACGGAGGCCCATTTGTCCCAAATGCATGAGCCTGCCTGTGCTCTACGGAAGTCCCGGTTGGAGCAACAGCTTTCTTCTGGTGCCTGAAAGATTTCTCAGGGGGTCGTCAGAGGCCACAGTGAGACAGCGCAGTCCCACAGTGGTGAATGCTGAAGGCAGAGCCCGGCTGGCTGCATTCTCCCTATTGCCTGCTGCAGGTGCAGGGGGTGCTGGGGAAGCCACTTCCCAAAGCCTGGCTCCTCCCGCTCTGGCCTTGACCACAGAGCTCAGCACTCGGTGCCCTTGTGCTGCCTCCTCCGAGGGCTTTGAGTGCCTCATAAACGCTCACCGTACTTTCAGCCCCTCCTTGGGCACTGTCCTTTCAGAATTAGCTAAACCTATTGAGTAGAACCACCAAATTGAGCATGTAGAATACTGGAAGGACTGTTAGGCCCTAGAGAAGAAAGGAAGAAGGATGAGAAAGGTTGCCTGCCCTCTGAATGGGAGAATGAATGAGACAGCCTTACAGGCGGGAACCCGGACGGAGCCCAGCACAGAGCCAGAGTAACCACTTCACGAACCTCTGCGAATGGGTGACCGTCCGATAAACACGCAGTGGACCAGAACAGGTGGTCCAGGGCTCACAGGAGAAAGGCCTCTTTCCAGACCAAGGTGACCAGGAGAGGCAGCCCTGAATGGGTAAACGAGAAGAAATTCTGGCACGTACAGAGTTCAGACAGTGGTAAGTAGATGATTCAGTGATGGTTACTGAGGGCCTGGGTTGTGCCAGACACAGAAATAGATTCTAGAGAAAGAACTAGAAAAAGATGCTCCCGTCCTTTGAGGCCTGGTGGATGCAGAAGAAAAGGCTTAAATTCACAAAATGTCAAATAACCAGACAAGAGATAAATGGTGGCTTAATCAAAGGGAGTCTGAAGAGCTAATTAACTGTCCTGTGAAAAGGAGAAATGATATCTACCAAGGGGGTTCAGAACTGGAAGAATTTACTGTCAGGGCCTTTGGGAAAGTTTCTTGAAAAGTTTCAACTGGATCATAAAGGTGAAAAGCAATCAGTTGTCTGGAAACATTGGGTGGATGTTGTGGGGAGGGTGGGAAAATGCCAGCAGCAGAAAAGTGGCTGGAAAAGTGGCTGGAGCCTGCAGTGCCAGCCTGGAAGACTGGATTTATGGAGGGGGCAATGGCAGCCATTAGAGTTGCACGAGGAGGCACTGTAAGGAGAGTGGCTTTTTAGGGAGCATAAGAAGAAAGACGTGGAAACTATTTTAAGTATATTTAGTGCCCTTGCTCTGTTCACTTGCACCCTGTGGTGGGTTGAGTAGTGTCCTCCACAAACTCATGTCCACCCAGGACCTTAGAATGCGGCCTGATTTGGAAATAGGGTCTTTTCAGATGCAGTTAGTAGTCTTGAGATGACGTCACCCTGGTGATCTGAATCCAACTACTGGTGTCCTTACAAAAAGAGGAGAGGACACACAGAGACAGGGGGCAGGAGGCTGTGAGAAGATGGAGCAGAGAGTAGAGCCACAAGTTAAGGGCCCCGCGGGGCCACCAGAGGCTGCGAGAGGCCAGCAAAGTCCCCTCTAGAGCCTGGAGAGGGAGCATGGCCCTGCTGACACCTCGATTTTGGCCTTCTGGCCTCTAAAATTGTAAGAGAATGTATTTCTGTTGTTTTAAGCCACCCGGTTTGTGGCACTTTGTTGTGGCCACCCTGGAAATGAGTGCAGCCCCTCAGAGCCACTGTGTAAAAGGGCCGTTACTGCCACTTTCCCAGCTGAGGACTCAGAGGCGAGTGAGAGGACCAGAGGCTTGTCCTCGCCTCCCCTCCTGCCCCTCAGGGCTGGCTCCGGGCTCCAGTTTTCAGATTCCACAGGCAGCGCCCTTTCCCTCAGCCACAAACATCTCCCTTCATACTTGTCAAAGCACCCTCAGAAAGTTTATCTCATCGGAGCCTTCCAGATTTTTCAAGTTATAAACGGTATTTACATACTATCCGTGCTTACAGTTCTCCCATCCCCAAAGCCAAACCTAGTTTCCACCGAGCATCACGTATCAATTTCCTATACACTCAACACTCTCCAGCTTTCATTGTTTCCGCTTCTTCTGTTTCACCCTGGTTTTCTCCGTGATGGGCTTCGCTCTCGTGACTCCTTCTCCCCCCTAACTCATTCGCACATTTCAAAGCTGCTGCATTTTTGCTTTCCCAGAATCTATCCCCGCAGATCACAGTCCCTGGTGCTGTTCTCTTCTGCCTTTCAGCAAGGCACCACGGTCGCTTCCTTCATTGTGACCATTGTAACTATAGTTTGCCCACTCCCCTCCTTTCCCCTCCCCTTTCCTTCCCTGATACCATTCCCCCTGGTCATGGTCAACCGGATCCAAAAGTGCTTAGCTCAGCAGCCAGAAGCCAAGGCTCCTGCAGAGAGCAGCGCCAGGGCCCCGCCCCACACAGGCGAGACCCCCAGGCCCCTGAGACAGTCCACTCCCCATCTCTGCTCCCTCGAGCTCTGTAGTCGGGATGGGGGACAGCCCCTCACAGATCCCTCAGACAGCTCAGCGCGAGCCCCAGGCTTCCTGTGACCTGCTTTCCTGCACCACTGCCCGGTTTCCCCTCTGGATCTCCAGCTCTGCATGTCTTTCTTCACATTGTTCCTTTTGCGTTTTCACTTTTTTTCCTCTTGAGCAGAGCCCTCCTTCCCTTTCCACCATCTCACCACCTAAGGTCCCAGCCCCCATACGTACATTGGCCATTGGCCGTGGGCGGGGTCCTTTCCTGCCTTCCCAACATCAGAGCATGAAAACCCCGGCCTTGTGTTGGGCTCTGCAGGGCGGATCATCTCTTCACTCCCGGGTGGGCACCGGAATGCCATTGAAAATATCCCCTCTGTTCCACAAAACCTCAGGCCTCCAGGCACCGGAACCCAGACCCCAGCCGGAACAGGTAGCACAGGAGAGAGTCCTGGTTAGTGTGCCCATTCAGTCCTTCCTCCGTCCATTCAACAAGCACAGGCTGCACGGCCTGTTTGAATTCCAGGTCTGCCTGCTAGCTGTGCAGCTTCGCCGGAGAGACCTACTCCCTTTGGGCCTCTCTTTTGGCAGCTGTAAGGCACGCTTAATCATATCTTCAATTTCTTCATCTGCCACATAAGGCAATTAATAGTGTAGCTAAAGTTTGCAATGCAGGTTCATTCATTTTATAAGTCAATGCCTGCAAATCCCTTAGCACAGTGCTTGACACATAGTAAATGCTCATTAAATGTTAACTTTGATTATTATTATCACAACAATGAGGCAAACATGAATATCGGCATCAGAAACTATTTCTTCAGCTCTGATGTTTTCCCTAACCAGAGCTTCCAAATCGCCTACCCATTTAGTCTCTTTTCTGTTTGTTTAACTTCATCTCCTGGTTTTTTGGTGCATTGTCTCTCTCTCCAAAGCATGCATCAAAGAGGCCTGGTGGCCTGACCCTGGCAGCCAGACCTCGTATTGCTGAGTGTGACCCTGAGGTCATGGTTTTGTGACTGCCACTGTGTTGCTTCCTCCTGCTGTAATGGCCAAAGCCAGCCCCCTTGGTCCACGGGGACCCGATTCCACCTCCATGTCCTCCATGCCCCCTTTTAAACTTGCTTTGCATTTCATTTAAACATAGCGTGGATTTTCTCATGACAAAGTCTCAAGGCCCCACATTCAGTGAGATGCTACAAGGGCTCACTTTCTTGTCACTTGGGATTTCCCACCACTAACCTTGGTCTGGAGTGGGGGAAGCAGGACCTTGCTTCTGGGCGTGCTCCGTGTCCCCATGGCTCAGAGGCAGGTTGAACTCATAGGCTCTGAGGCTGACTGCCTGAGTTCTGACCCCTGATTCAACTTTTGTGGATATTGGGCAAGTTACATCACCTCTGTGTGCCTCGGTTTCTCCATCTGTAAAATGGGATCACGACTGTGCATACCTCATAGGCGTGCTAGGAACAATAGCCACCGCTGCGTTCAGATGCTAGCTGTTGCTCTGAGCTGTTGTCTAGGGGTGAAGAGGTCTACCCCAGCAGAGAGTTCTGGGGTGAAAGTGCAGTTTGAGGATATAGTTGTGTGTTAGTCCATGAGTTTGAAGAGAACGCTAGAGACAGGATATAGTTGTGTGTTAGTCCATGAGTTTGAAGAGAACGCTAGAGACAGCATTCAAGGGCACCCACACTCATGGGAGGGCAGAGAGACAGCAGTCAGGGAAGAGACCTAGAAGGCTCATGAAGATGAGGAAGGAAAGCTTTTTTATTAAAAAAAAGAAAAGAAAAACAAGAGTGACCTGTGGCATGAACACTATACAGAAGTCCATGGGGACTATGTCTGTCGTGTCCTCCGCGTCCTTCCCTGACCGTTCTTCTCGCCTGCCTCAGCCCAACACTCAGATCCTGCTCCACAAGCGAGCTGGCCGAGGAAGCAGGGCCCCTCTCTCTCGGAAGCTGGGTACACAGGGGAGACCAAGGGGCCTGGGAACCAGCGTGCACCCAGAGGGCATGCCCATGGCCCTGAGGAGGGACAGAGCAACACTGCGTTTAGATTTGGCTACAGGAGTCCCTGCTCTGGGCCCCCGCACGTCACTTATTCAATCCAGCAGGTAAATGTGACGTCGGTTGTTCAGTATTGTAGGTCCACAGCGTTCTAAAGCAGGATTGTGGGGAGGGCGCAAGCTTCGTCCATCCCACCTTGGGCACGTCCGGCATCGTGCCTGGACAAACCGCAGTCAGCTCCACGTCCTGTATCCCGCCTCCCCGCGTGCTGCGCGGCCACAGCGGCCCGGCCCTCACCTTCCACCACCCTCCCCTCGCTCTCTCTGCCAGCATCGCTGCTAAAGACCCTCGCGTCCTGGCACTGCCCCTAGCACCTTCCTCTGAGGCACTGCTGAGTCCCACAGACCCCAGGCAGCCCGAGACGGGGCGGCCGGCCCAGACTCCGCCGCTCTGCTGTCCTTGCCCGGACTGCACAGTCACTCTGTCACTCTGCTCTGGGGCATCAGCCGGGCTCCTCGGTGTGTCCCTTCCCTTGAGGGGTTTCTTTTACACCCTAATTTGACTGGTCATCCCACCCTCCATCATTTTGTAAGAGGATCTGGGCTTCCCTCTCTGACTATCTATTTTATATTTTGTGTTTCTTACCCTCAAAATGGTGTTTGAACAGATTGAAAATCTCCGCCAACCCCCTCGTCTTTCAAGCAATTCAGTTTAGCTCCTTACCCTAATCTGGGCATAAGATACTATATTTTACTTTATTTTTCACAATCTCTCTCTTTCCTTATATGCTAATCCTGTGGTGTCTACTTTTTCACCTTTTGGGCATGTCGCACGTTCCAGGCATTTAATGAATGGGGCCAATGTGCACCTTTAGTTCTCCATTCTCGTTCATTATTTTTAAAGAGCCTTTAACATTTCTTCCACCCGATCCTGTTTCCCCCAGACACAGTCAGTTAACATCCCGGCCCGGTATGCCCATCCCATCTTGGGCACGCGTGTCGTATTCTCATGTTTTTTTTCCCATTTTCTTTTTGGCTGGAGAGAAAATGGACATGGGGGCATGTAGGCTGAAACGAGAATCCGATGCTTCTCCCACTCCGTTCGCTTCCGGACATGCCCTCCGTCATCGCGGCGCGCACACGCACCTTCGCGGGGCTCCTGTCCCCTCCCCCTTCCCGAAGGTCGCCTCGGCCCAGAGCCCAGGTCTAACCTAACCCACAGACCGCAAGCGGCCTCCCGGCTTTCCCCCACCTCCTTTGCATAGTCCCTTTTTAATGCATCTAACTCACATGCATCTCAAATTGCTGGTGCCACATTTTCTGTGCTAAATGGTGTTTGTCCCAATTTGGACGATTCTGGGAACTTCGAGTCTCCCTTGGAACTCCCTCGTCTCCTCGCCCTTCCAGTCCAGCTTCCTCTCGTACTGACACCTCTGTATTCCTGTCTTGCGGGCCTTTTTCTGTGTTCAAATTTATACTCCACTGTCCCAGAAAGATTTTACAGCCACTCACAGGGACACATAAAGCACAGCAAAGCAACCTACCCTCGAAGGAGGTGAGAAAGAAAAACAAGGGGGGGCCGTAAAATGGAGCCCAGGGTGAGCTAAACAGGAAAAGCGGCTCCCACAGCCTCGGAGCTCACCCAGACGGCCGACCACAAGCCCGGCTCCCAACCTAGCAGACAGAAGGGACCTCTTGTCAGCTACAGTTTGGTTCCCTCAGAAGATAAAAACAAACCAACTTCCCAGAAGAATAACACATATTCTTGATTTGGGGGCTTGGGTTGTAGGCACGGAGGAGCTGTTATTTCCATTTTCTTTGGGCTGTTGCCCTTCCCTTCCCATTGGCCGTGAACTCCAGGCGACTGACTTGCAGCTGATGCGGCTTCTCTCCATCTTCCTCCTGTAGGCACCGTCTTCACCTGGCGCCTGCCACGCCTCACCCCTCTGGTCTTCACCTGTGCCCTCTGCTTCCGACGGTCATTTTTCTTCTTATTTCTTTCCATCTTCCCTTGGAGACCTACGAGACCGCCCTGGAGCCTCAGGCCCATGTCACCAACTTTCCTGCTCCTTTTCATCATTTCCAAGATTTGGAGCAGCCTGCACTGTGCCTCCCCCCGCCCCCGCCCGCCCCCATGACTGACAGGTCCCCTTGCAGTGTTTGCAAAGATGTGCCCCTGTTTTCATAGGGAAGCCCCTGTGATTTCCTAACATATTCCTGCTGATATATTGTCCTAATGAACTCCTCCCGACTTCCTGAAAACCCTCCTTGGGTACCTACCTAGGATATGCTGGGTGCAGTCCTGTGTGTCTCAAGGACACGAGCCATACTCAGATCGAGTTGTCTCTCTAGCTTTGTCCTTCATTAGTTATAAGTGCAGTGGCCGTATATTCCAAACAGAAAATCAGATGTCTAACAAATTGCCTTCATTGAAAATAATCAAATTATGAGAAACTGGTACTACCCCAGAAAATCCAGGACACATGTCCCCAAATGAAAAGCACCTGGTTGGGGCTAAGCCTTCTGTCCCCTCCTTTGTCCTCAGTCCCAATCTAAACCTGGCTGCCACTGTCGGGGGGCGGGGGGGAGATAAGGGGAGGGTACCCCAGTCCCCACCACCTCCTGGCCCCAGATCCTTTGCCAGGACAAAAGAGTCACCATTAACCCCCAAATTTCCTGAGTAGTCCTTCGTTTTTCAAATAAGGGTCAAGTTTTCCTCTTCCCCAAGGCTCCTATTAGTGGCTTGACTTCCTGGGAGCTAGAAGCAAGCGGTGTGATCCCTGGGTTTATTCTGAGAAAATCGATCATCACAGCCACATATCCTTAAGGAGACTCTCGGGGTGTTCAAGAAACCTCCACGCGCTCCTCTCATCACAGGGACAATCGTTCTCAGTGGAGGTCCTGCTTGATGGGCCTGGGACTGGAGGGTTGCACTGTGGTTGTTACCACAGCATCAGTGTACTTATCTCCCCACTCTGTTCCCTTCATCATCTCCCGGGGTTCACGTGAAAGGCAGTACAAGCAAAGCAGCTGAGGCTGCATTCTTCCTTCCCGACCCGTCTCCATTCTCCGTTCAGGCCTGAATCTTCAAATCGCCCCTGTTTTCTCTTTTCTAAAGGGTGTCCCTGAGGTGCACCAGGCTCCTGGCCGACATGGAGGGCAAACAAAACGTCTGTAGCACTGACGACCTTTCTTTCCCTGCCATGTGCTCAGTGGTTTGTGTCCACACAAGCCCGTCCCTGTCTTCCCACTGCACAGCCTGCCTGGGGGTGCCACACCAACACACCAACGGCCCCTGCAGCCTGCTCTTCTCCTCCCCACCCCATGGCTGCAGTGCCTTCCTCCCCTCCCTCATAATAAAATCTGTAAGGCCCTTTAAGTACATATGTTAAACGGGACTATCCCCATTTGATGTATAGAAAGTTGAGGCTCATGGACTCCAGCTCACTATTAAGAGATTTACAGTGGGATCTGTGGGATGGGCCTCCAACTACAGAAGTGAGCGTCCCCATCAGTGGGAGGCTACAAAAAGAGGTGGGACCTTTGGAGAAAGGAACTGCCTAATCTAAGGTGTCATCTATGTCAAGACACAATTATTTTCAGTGCCATTAAGAAGTAAAAACTGCTTTCAAGTAGACAAAAATTCTTTCACTTAAACTATAAGATTTTGCTTTCAAAGGTGTCCAATGTGAAAAAATTGTGCATCTTAGTCTTGATGAAATATGGCAGTTGATTCCCATAGCCCTTTCTAAACCGAACATTCTAGTACATCCTGTAGGCTATGCAGTGACATGGCAAACCCTCCCTTCTGCTTGACCTTGAGCCACCTTGTTGGAAAGAAAGTGAGTCAAGGTCAGCATTGCTCCCCATCCAGCTGGCCCTAACTCCATACCCTGTGAAGTGCCAGTTCTGCCGTCTGTCTTTCCTGCGTGGTAGCACTTACCTCTTAGTCAGGGGTTGGGACGTTTTTTCTGTAAAGGGTCAGACAGTGAATACTCTGGACTTTGCAAACTGTGTAGCTGTCACACCCACTCCACTCTGCCGCTGGGACTACAAAGCAGCCATGGACAATATGTAAACAGTAACGGTGGCTGTGTTCCAAGAAAACTTCATTTATGGACACTGAAATTTGAATTTCACATCATTTCCAGGTGTCAGGAAATAGTCTTCTTCTTTTGACTTCTTTCAAACCATCCAAAAATGCAAACAAAATTCTTATCTAGAGGGCACTGCAAAAACGGGCAGTGGGCTGGGTTGGACCCTTGGACTAGTGTCTGCCGGGCTCTGTTGTAGGCCCCCAGCTACAATAGCAAGCTCTCTAAAAGTCTGTAACTCCTCATCTCCAATATGGAGACTACAGTAGGGCTCCTTGATGTAGCGTTGTCACAGTGATGAGATGAAGTAATGCCTTAGAGCACCAAGGACAGTCCCTGGCACGCAGTAGGCACCAATATGTCATAGCCATTGCTGCTGCTGCCCTTGGGTTCTGGAAGCCTGCTCCAGGCAACCCAGCTTTTAGTGCAATGTAGAAGCATGTGCTGCCCTCTTCTGGCAGGTGGAGGAATCAGCGCTAGACACGGCTAATCAGGTTTTGCTTAAGGAGGCCTGTGGACTTTCAAGTATCTGCATACAGGGTCTCGGTTTGCCTAAGCTTTGACTGGGGGTCCAGGAGAGACCAGATCTCCTACAGAGGCCGTGACCCACCTTCGTCATCTGTCCCGCACAGCCAAGTTAGGACACGTCCACCAGGCCAACGGGTCCTTTAGAGGTCACTGGCCACCTCCCTAGTGACACGCTGCCCCCAACCTCCTCTCTCTCTTTTCCCTCTCCCTCTCCCACCACCTCCAATCTTTACTTTCATGAACTTCCTTCACCTAAAATAGAAAAGCGTTCCAAAGGATTCAAAGAGGTCTGGGAGGGCCGTTAGCCCAGAACTAACAAGCCCCTGACTATCAAAGGGTCCGTGCTTTCTCTCCAAGCAGCACGAAAACAAACTGCTGGGGGGTGAGGGTGGGAGGAGGGTGTTGGGGGGCGAGGTGGAGCATTTTTCCGGATTCCCCGGGATGTGGCGAGCCATGTTGAAAAGAGCGTGTGTGTTTATTATTCCAAGCCACTTCAATCACAGGCCGCTTATTTCCTCCTCCTCTTCCTCCCTCCCAGCCCTTAGCTAGCCCCCAGGTCGCAGGGTGGGCTCAGGCTGCAGGCCTGGCCTTTCTGAGGGGTGGGCACAGCCCGGCCTCTCATTCAGCCTCGGGCTCTGCCTCTGCGGTGAAAGCTAAGGCGACGCGTAAAAAGTAGTGGGAACGTGAGTTACAATGACGCTGCTCAGAAGCAGAAGTCACCGAGGTGGCAGAGGGGTTCTGTGTCTGTTCTGTTGGAAGCACGAACGCACATCTTTTTGGAGGAAGACAGCTGTGTCCCAACCCAGGGCAACTGGTTCCCTGAAAGAAGACCTCAGCCCAGGCTGTTGTCATGATGGAGGCTCCCGGGTGGGCCCCGGACCACCACAGTGGTGAGGATAACGAGGTGACTGTCTTGCCACTTCCTCATAAAGCGGCCACTGCTGTCTCCTTTCAAAACCACCTCTGGTCACAAAGGAACCCTTCAGGCCGCCTTCCCTGGCCGCCCCTGCGTGCAAGCAGCCAACACGGGGTGTTTTGTTTGTTTGCTTGTTGGGCTGAAGTTTTGCTTTGATTAGCATTCTTACGAGGAAAAACAAATAACCTAGGCTTGGAGGGACCCACCTCTGAGGTTTGGCGATCCTGCACAGATGCCCCCCCGCACGTGGAGCGTCCTTGAGGCTGGGAGCAAGAGGGAGGGGAAGGGACAGATATTTCCTCTGGCACCTCCCAGAACTGGCCCAGGGGACTCCTCCAGAGGGTCTTTGATTTGGTTCATTATTGAGGCAGATGCTGGCAATTTA
>PVKM010013217.1:0-30693 GCA_004027735.1 Carollia perspicillata
GCCACCCTCTCCCACAACCCTCCCATCTGGCAACCACCAAAATGCTCTCTGTACCCAGGATTCTGTCTCTGCTCTTCTTGTTTGCGTTTTTTTTTAGACTCAATTGTTGGTAGATACATACTTCTGCCATTTTATTGTTCTTGTTTTCATCTTCTTTTTTCTTAAAAAAGCCCCTTTAACATTTCATATAATAATGGTTTGGCGATGATGAACTCCTTTAGTTTTTTCTTTTCTGGGAAACTCTTTCTCTGCCCTTCGATTCTAAATGAAAGCTTTGCTGGGTAGAGCAATCTTGGATGTAGGTCCTTGCTTTTCATGACTTTGAATGTTTCTTGCCAATCCCTTCTGGCCTGCAAAGTTTCTTTTGAGAAATCAGCTGACAGTCTCATAGGAACTTCCCTGTAGGTAACTTAACTATTTTTCTCTTGCTGCTTTTACAATTCTCTCTGTTCTTAATCTTTGGCATTTTAATGATGATGTATCTTAGAGTGGGCCTCTTTATGTCCGTCTTGTTTGGGACTCTCTGTACTTCCTGGACTTGCATGTCTATGTCCTTTACCAAATTAGGTAAGTTTTCTTTCATTATTTTAAATAGATTTCCAATGTCTTGCTCTTTCTCTTCTCTTTCTGCCACCCCTATGATGCAAATGATGGAACTCTTGAAGTTGTCCCAGTGGCTGCTTATACTACCCTCACTTTCTTGGATTCCTTTTTCTTCTTGTTGTTTTGACTGGTTGTTTTTTGCTTCCTTATGTTCTAAATCACTGACTTGATTCTTGGCTTCATCCACTCTATTGTTGTTTCCCTGTAAATTGTTCTTTATTTCAATTAGTGAATCCTTTATTTCTGTCTGGATCTTTTTTATGCTTTTGAGGTCCTCACTAAGTTCCTTGAGAATCGTTATAACCAGTATTTTGAATGCAAATAATAGATTGCTTATCTCCATTTCCTTTAACTCTCTTTCTGGAGTTCTGATCTGTTCTTCCTTTTGGGCCATGTTTCTTTGTCCATTCATTTTGGCAGCCTCCCTGTGTTTGTTTCTATGTATTAGGTAGAGCTGCTATGACTCCTTGTCTTGGTAGCATGGTCTCATATAGTAGGTGTTCTGTAGGGTCCAGTGGCACAGCTGCCCCTACCACCCAAGCTAGGTGCTAAGGTGTGTCCTGTACACTCTGCTCTTGTAGTTAAACTTTGGTTCACTCTGCTCTTGTAGTTGAACTTTGGTTGTTGTTGGCAGATCAACAGGAAGGATTAATCCAGGCCAATGAGCTACAAGGACTGGCTGTGACCATTGACCACCAATCTCCACTCTCCGTGGAGGATCAGCCATGCAGGGGTAGGCCAAGACCAGCCCCCACCTGTGTTTTGCCCAGGGCAACCCTTCCTGAGCTAAAAAGCAATTTGAGATAGCTGCTACTTGTGCTGGGCTTGGAGATTTCCAGGTGACACCAATCTGTGAATCTAGGCTGGCTGCTGCTAGAGCTGGGGCTCACTAAGGTCAGCTATTGCTTATTTGAGAAGATTTAGAAGTTGTGCAGTTTGACCCCAGACTAGCCATTCATATGGAAAAGCAGCTTGGGCGGGCTTGTAAGTTTGGTGGTGTGGAGTCTCTGAGGATCTCCAAGGCAGGTCAAAGAGTATTAGACAGACTGATCACTCTATAAGATACGGTACCAGCCTCCAGGCTCTGTGGCTCTGGGAAAGAAGGGCTCAGAAAAGGGACAATGGCCTCTCTTCGCCCCAATGCCAGAAACTTCAGCCCAGATGCCTCCGGTGCCCTTCAAGCTGCCACCCTGGCACTAGAGCTCAGAGGGAGTGAGTCTGAGTAGGTGAGTTTGTGCATGTGTTCTTTAAGAGGAACTGCTTGGGGCTCCAGAAGTTTCTTCCACCAACTCAATCCCCACTGGTTTTTGCAGCCAGAAGTTGTGGGTACTTATCTTCCTGGTACTGGAACCCTGGGCTGGGACTCCTCACTTCTGGGATTTCCCTCTTGAATTTCTAGCCACTGCATGTGGGTGTGGAGCCAATACGTTCTGCATCTGCACCCCTCCTACCAGTCTGGATGAATGTGATTTCTTTAATTCTGCAGTTGTCAGACTTCCATTCAACTCGATTTCTGACAGTTCTGAGAGATGGTTGTTCCATATTTTAGTTATAATTTTGATGTGGTTGTGCAAAGCAGGCAAGCCATGTCTGCCTATGCTGCTATCTTGACCGGAATTCTTCCTTCAACTATTTTTATAAATAAATTTTACAGAACTGCTTCTGACTTTCCTCCCTCTCATCTCGGTGTATTCCAAAAGCACCTGCCCTGGAATAGCAGACCATTCTCACCAGCCGGACAAGACTGATTCTGTTACCCTTAAGAAAACTCTCCTGGATTCATTTATAAAAACTGCAGCCCCATAGGCAGATTCATGGTAATTTATTTAACAATGACTTAAAAGCCAACAACTGTTCTGTCTTTCAGGGAAACAATGAGACAGTAATTTCATTTCATTTTGGTTAAAAGAAAGGATCCAAGGCACTGAGGAAGGAGCCAACAGGAAAGTTGAACATGAGAATAGCTCTGCAGTCTCTACTGGCTGGGGCTGGCTGGGTGGCACCCCAAGACTAACAACAGGAAGGACAAGCAACTTGCATTAGGCTTCCCCCCCAGCACAGTTGTCCTCACTTGGTGTGATTTTGCCCCCCCCCAAAAGACAAGGGCTATATAAGGAGATGTTTCTGTTTGTTAGCACTGGAGGGGGTGCTGGTATTATTGGCATTTTGTTGTAGAGGCCATGGATGCTGCTAAACACCCTACAATTCATAAGGCAGCCCCCTGCAACAAAAAATATCCAGCTTGAAATATGAATAGTGCCCAGGATGGGAAACCCTGTGCCTATCCTTTAGTAAGCACTAACGCCCAATCTTCTCAGCAACAGCACCCTCCTTTCTTTAAGACTGCCAAAAGAGCCTGATATAACCAGGAAGAGGGCCTTTAAAAATCCATGAGACGCCACGGGAGTTAGCTGCACTCTCTGATCAGTCTTGGGAAAAAGGGGGCCCAAGTCTGTCTGAGAGGGGAAGGCTGATCCATGACAGAAACCTATGTATGACCCTCCCTCTATTAAATATAATGCGAGACATTATAGACCAGAACTGAAGAGGAACATGAAGCAGAATAATACATTTCAGTCTGCACAATTCGGAAAAAGAGAATCCTAAAGTAAAATTGTATTTGAAGTGAAGAAAATATCATGTTTACTGGGCAAGGAAGGCTTGTTCTGAGCACCCAGGAATGGAAATGAGGCACCAAGATGGGTAACAGAGAAGAAAATAAAGAAGGGCGATGGAAATTCCCAACTGGAGTGCAGAGAATAAAGGAAAGAAAAACGCCCTGTGGAGAGGCAACCACAGGAGAGAAAGGCACGGTCTCCTCAAGGCACGACTCGCTCAGCTAAATCGGATCCCTTAAACTGACACTACAGGATGATTAAACAATGCAATGACATAGAGGCAAAAACCTTTTGCTACTAAATCAATTGTGAAAACACAAAATTGTCACGAATCCACAGTGGCAGACACATAGCCACGAGGGGTTCCTGTGAACAGCAGAGTTCTCCAGGGGTGGCCGTCCACCCAGATGAGGGGCAGCAGAGGGGTGGAGGGTGCAAAACATCTGCTGGGGGCTCACCAAAAGGATTACCAACTCTGCCAAGAAGTGACGGAAACACAGGTGGCTGTGTACAGAGGAGATACGTACAGCTGCTCAATTCCCTGAGAGAGCGAGCACCTGCCAGACATTGGCTGGAGCTGCGGAACATGGCTAATGTCTCCTGCCAAAGGACAGAGAATTTACAAAGCAACGAGGAGATCATAAATCCACTGGTGACTATATCTGGTGCAGACAGAGATTTGGGGGAAGACAAAAAAAGTTAACATGATAAAGTAGGAATTTATTATCTATCTAAATGGTTCCTTAATATGGTTAAACATTCCAAAACATGGAGATATTTTAAAGAGCAGTCTGAATTTCAGTGTCACAACCGAATATACTTTGCGCCTTCTACAAACAATTCAGTACATAGTTAACAATTTGAAATGCTAAGTTTCAACAGCTAAGGTTTTTATTTACACATGCTTACCTCAAATACTGAAAGGTCTTTCCTTCGGTAAATTTCGTTTGCTGGAGGATGAAACCATCCACATTTCTTTGAGTGTCTTAACAAAATGTTTTTACTTTTCATGTATTTAAGACAGAATTCACACAGGTAAAGCTTTGGTAATCTGTTAAAATTTTAAAATCAAAGAGTCTTTCAGGTTAATTATTCTGTTCAGGGGGAAAATAATAAATACTGTTCAGTTTTCTCTAAGTCATAGAAAGGCTGTATAATAGCACTTGAAAGAAGTAATTTTAATAAAAGTAAGAGAATGTACAAACCTTACATTATTTTTCAACATAATATTTGTTGCTTAAGTTTGTGAACAAATCATTTATTTCCTTAGCAATGTCCTAAAGAAAGAAAGGCCCTGGCTGGTGTAGCTCAGTGGATTGAGCACGGGCCTGTGAAGTAAAGGGTCGCCGGTTCGATTCCCAGTCAGGGCACATGCCTGGGTTGCAGGCCAGTTCCCCAGTAGGGGACATATTAGAGGCAACCACACAATGATATTTCTCTCCCTCTCTTTCTCCTTCCCTTCCCCTCTCTCTAAAAATAAATAAATAAAATATTAAAAAAAAAAAAAAAGAAAGAAAGGTTTTTGGAACTGAAACTACTACTCTAAAAGTTAACAGTAAAGATAGCATCCTGTCAGGTGGCCATGCATAGTCATCAAATTTCAGATTTAAGGTCACATTTCAAATAATATATGTGGTCAGTGATGTAACTATAATAATCTTTTATTCACAAAGAAGTGACTATTTAAAAAAATAATCTCCACACTTAAAAGGCTGAAGAGTCCTCGTATATAGCTGTTTCCACTTATACTTAAGGAGGAGATAACTTTAGTTATTATCATAGTTTTATATGGTCTAAAGCAGTAGGTGTAGGGAAGTCAAAAGATCTTGTTTGTTTCTACCAGTTCTGCTGACTCTTTCGAGTAACATTAGACGAATAGATTCCTTTCCCTTGCCGACTTTTTCTCCTCAAAAATTGTAACATATTTTGCCCTAACCTGCCTCGCTCAGTTGGAAGAGCATGGTCCTGCAAAGTCAGAAGTGGCTGGTTCAGTTCCTGGTCAGGGCACGTGTGAGAGGCAACAGATCAGTCTTTCTTTCTCTCTCCCTCCCTCCTCTCTAAAAATAAGTAAGAACTTTAAAAAGTTATAACATATTTCCCTTGCACCCTATCACACTTAAGTGGATGTTTAGAAGCACTTTCAAGGTCTTTGGGGTATAAGAGGGAGGAGAAATATTTTTGAGGAGAGTTAGGTACAAACTCAGATAAAAGTAATTTTGAATCTTGGACTTGTATGCAAATCTCATTCGAAGCTCACAGAACACGATGACATGATTACCCATGCAAATTTAAGCGCATTGGTGGTTTAAAACAAACGTTCGAGAACATAGAGACAAGTGACATAACCTGGGAAGAGAAACCAAGACTCTTGACGGTTTGCCACTTAACCCTCCAGAACACCCTCCCCACTCTCTCCAGTTAGGTGATCGGCCCACATGGTTGAGAAAAGGACAATATTTATGATACACAAAAAAGCAAGAGTGTGATTACCAGAAACTTTGTAGGCTAAAAAATTTGAGGAGATACTAACAAAGTGTACCCTGATGTACCTGAAGAAGAAATCTGCTCTCATGATACCCATTTTAAAATATATTAGCTCAGGACAATCTCACAGTGAATCTTAGTTCAAGACAAATGAAAACTCTAGTACCATAATTTTCTCTTCACGTTTAACCAGTTAGTCACCGACGGCTTTGAAGACTTGGGGAACGGCCTCTGAAGGCTACCCACAGTGACCTACGTTCTCCCATTTTTCCTTCTTTTGCTATATTTCAGTAAAAAACTTGAAAGTAAAATGCCCCAAATCATAGATGAGACTAATTACTTTTCTAAATTGACTAGGAAAATGGCCAAATATTTTACGATGGCTATTTTTCCCCCTGATTTTGTTTCATATACAAATAACACTTACCCCGTTAACCAAAAAGAGAAAGCATAGTCTAGAAGTTAAAAGGCACGATTCACAGTGCCTGTGCGACTAAGGAGTGTTAGAAGCTCACATAGAACAGTGAATATCATAAAAAAGACACTGGCGAAAGAGTTTTGGAAGCACTTAAAACCTACTATCAAAATTTATGTTCTGAAGACAATACATCACTGCTTTAGAGTCAAGATTGTTCCTTCCTCACATATATGACATGAAAGTTATGTACCTGCAGGCTTATTCCATTACCTTGCATATTCCTGTGGGTAAGGCGAGGAGTACCAGGTTTGGATTTCGTATTTCCCAAATTCTATCACGGAAGGGTACCGGCCACAGTGCTCCACTCCACTCTCACACTCTATTTTCTGTCAGAGAGAAAGAAAAGCGGAGAAGCCGAGTGCAGGTGTTAGAGGAGGGTCTCTTCACTCACATTTTTCTCTTCCACCACCAGATATGAAAACCTATCAAAACCAGAACCCTAATCTCAATGATGAATTTTCTCATTTTTGAAAAATCATTACAGGCCTTGTGAAATAATCATCAACTTTGCATTAGCTTTATACATAAACAAACTAATACCCTTAAAAAGGGTATCAGCAAGACAGGATGATGTAAATATAAATGTCTGTTGAACCGAACTCAATAATCTGTTGCAATATGTTGAAACTGAGGAACTAAAAGATGATGGGGCTATTATACAGACTCTTACAGTCCCCTGCTCCTCCGCGAACTAACATTTACCCCAACTGTCAGGAAGTAATCAACTGTGAAGTCCGCAGTTCCACACCTGTCCTCCCCTCCTCCCCTCACTCCTGTGCAGCAGGCTACGCAAGGTTAAGAACTTTGTCTGTCTGATTCACTGTGGTATTCCAAGTCTAGCACAGTGCCTGACACAGACACCAAATGTTCTTTAAATGAAAAAGCCAGTGTTAGCATGTTGGAAAGAGGGGGCTTTAGACTTAATAGTATCGTTCAGATAATGGCCTGCTGTTCATCCTGTTTATCTATGAACATCAGAAGTGGGCTTAAAAAACCGTTATATCTGAGGACTTAAAATCTCAAAGACTGGGGACGGGTTTGACATTTATCACAGACAAAGGAAAATCAATACAAAGCATACTGCAGGGGCAGAATTAGGGATGAAAATATTCAATAGCCCCTAAAATAGAAACTATCAAAGTACTTAGCCCAAAGGGCTGCTACTCAAATAAAGTTTAGGAGCCTGTAGATACCTTCTCTTCCTAAAAAAGGAAGTGAGGTGGGGTAGAGCCTTTATCCCCGAGTACTGTGCCAACTGAATGTGGTCTACTGGCATAAAAAATTCACAATCCATAATAAATTTGTCTTTGAGAAATCCAACAGCCTTATCTTTCAATGTTTTGGTGACAACAGCTAAGCAGAGTTAATATTTTAAGTGGAATAATTTTAAAAAATTACTGGACAATAAAAATAAAAGTGACTATCACTGATCATACCACACAATATTGCCTTTATCAATGCCAAAGAGTTGAAATGGTGAGACATTTCTCATATGGCTGGCCATCTGTGTTGGCAGAAGCACTGGTAAGTTTAAAAGTGATATTCTTCTTTTTGTTCATGATTTTAAATTGCTATTTTCTAAATTTGAGCAAAAATAACCAGAAATCTATTCCTTCACAACTAGAAGGTGTTTTTCAAAATCTGCCTCAACTACTGCTGCTCTGGTCTAGTTTGTGAGACCAGCTGCGCATTTACCAACTTTTAAGAATAGAGACACCTCTGAAAGCAGAGTCAACAGAAATGATCATGGTCACAGTCAAAGAACCAAAAAGGAGCTTGAGGGGGAGTCTCTATAAAACCAAAGCGGCAATTTCATAATAAACATATCCTGAAAAGTCACATATTATCCTTGGCATGAAAACACGGTATCCTGGCCTTACCTCCCAAGAAAGTTCCTGGGCTTGTTTAAAAACATCCAAATCCTCTTCAGTAACGGTATCCTTGTTTCCAATCACATTTATATCTGTACTTTCTTGTTTGATGCTTATTTTGATTTCGGTATCTGTCATTTAAAACCAGCAAAAAGTGTACTCACTGACTTGAATCACGAATAACCACTGTATATTACCAAAACGGCACCAAATTAGCACAGTGGGCAAATAGGGATTGTTTTTAAAGCTTTAAAGCTTTCACCGATAAGCAGTGCTCAAAGATCCAGCAGTACCCCTTCCCTGCTGTACCCCCATTTTTATTTGAATAATCACTGTCATCTTCTTATAGCCTCAATAAACAAATGAGGGAAAGTAAGAGCAACAAAAAGCAAAATCAGATTTTTCAACCAAGATTAGAAGTCTAGTTAAAGAATTCCCATTACCCCTTTCGGGATAATAAAATCTACCATTTTTTCCAAACGACACATTTTTGGTTTTCTGTTTTATAAAGGGTAGCAAATGTAATGGGCCAATCTGTTAAATGAAATTCTGAAATCAGTTTTCTTCCTGAAGTGAATACACACACAGACACACTCGCACCCAAAAGCACACCTCACAGAATCACAGATCAGGCTTGGCTGAGAAGCAAGCAGGACGGACTCGGTCACGAGAAAGCAATGGAGCAGAGGGGACCGAGGAGCTGCGATCCCCCCTGCTGGAGGCACTGACAGCGCGCGGCCACACAGCACTGCGGCTGAAGAGGCGGCATGGGAAAGGACACGGCAGGAGCGTGACAGTGGCTACTCATGCGGGACTACAAAGCCATAAGCAACGCTATGGAGGCATCTGGGGGTCCTAGTGTCACTACGAATGGAGATAAATAATAAAAGGTGGGAGAGTATTAGTTGGAAAAAACAACATTTGGGAGGTTTAGTCAGCATTAGAAAAAGGTCAAAGTTTCACTGTTTCTGTATGAAAGTGAAGTGAGAACAAGAGAAATAGCTAAGACCTATGTGAAAAATAGGTATTGATTGATTTATTTTTTCCGGGGTTGGGGAGAAAGGGATGGGACGCAGGTTTGGTTGGAGCTTTGACCTTTTGCTTACCATCATCCTGATCAGGTTTAATCCTTCCGTCTGTCAAGCTCCCCTTCCCTGGTGAGGGGGTCCCCATCTGAGGGGTCACTTTATATTTTAACCTGCCTAGCATCCTGTGCTTTTTAAGGAAAGTTGTTCGCTTGAAGTGAGCAATTGCTTTAAAAATACGTCCTCTAGCCATCCCCCAGCTAGAGGAGGAGGAGTGAGAAATAAACCTATTTCTAATATCTCTTTTTCCAAAGAAATGAGCTTTAGATTTTGCTGTGGAAGATAATTCAGTTTTACGACGCATACGTTTGGGCGGTGCATAACTTGGGTGTCCCTTTTTTCGAGACTGTCCCTGAGTGGTATAGATATGAGAAAGTCCATCAAAGAGTGCCTTCAACTGGCTGTTACTGGTAAGGCTGCTAAAGGAGGGCACACTGGACTGGCTGGAAGAGCTCTGGGGGGAGGTAGAAGAGGTGGAAGTGCTGGACTTTTGTGAACTGGGGCTCTGACCAGAGACGGGGGCTGGGGGTGGAAGTGAAGAAGGTGGAGGTTTTAGCTTTTGTGTGGTACCTGTAGCCAACACATGAGAAGTGCATGACTGTTTCTGAGAGACCTTTTTCCTTGGACGATAGTGCTTTGAAAAGTCTATTATTTCACCTCGTGATCTGCGACCATCAGGTGATGGTGTAAAAAACTTAGTAAGGCCATCAATGAGCCCTTTGGTTTTCTTGTTAACTTTAAGTGTAGAGGCAGAAATGTAGGTGGAGGTGGTGGTGATTTTGGTGGTGGCACCAGGCCGAGTGGGGTCTGTAACAGCCAATCTGCTGCTTGAGTCCTTCCCAGATGCAGCATGACCAGATGAAGGTGTGGTACAGACTTTAGTCTTTTGACCCCTACCAGGTGACCCCCTTCCTGTGAATGCATTCATGGATCCTTCATCACTGGTTACAGACCTAGGCAAAAATTTAGAGAATAGTATCAGCATTTAAGAATAGAATTATAAAGGTATCTAAAACAAATTTATAACAAATAGATGCATTCAATGTGCTTAAACTTAAGAAACTGAATTGCAACCCTGAAAACTGTTTCCATATGTGTGCCTCCACCTAGATGTTTCTCTGTTGAAACAGGCAGCAGCAACTACATCGCATGTCCCTGTCCTCCTACCTGTCCAGCAGGTGCTGGAAGGAGCCCTGTGCACCCAAGGGCACTGGGTACCAGCAAGGACATTTCTGAGGAAATTAAAAGAATACCCAATGCTTTCATTATAATTAAATAAAAATGTTACTCCGGTGTTATCGTAGGTAATTATGATTTCCTGATTTGTCTTCTTTAAAATATTAAAGAAAGCATGTCATGTTATCTAGAAGCAAAAGAATAAGCTTATTGAATCTCTAATTTTAGAAGCAATTTTAACTGGAAAATTTATATAAATAGAATTTGGGTATGTCTATGAATTAGTAGTCTTTTTTTGTTTTTTAAAGAAAATACTACAAGGTATCCTCTTCCTCTCAGCAGTTTATGCTTAGGATGAGAATATAACCAATAATACTCTCTAGTAAAGAAGACAATTAATTACAGTATAAAATATTGCTGAAAAAAGGACAACAATAGCAAAAAACTGAAGAAATGATTAAGGAAAAGCTACAGCAGGTCAGACATGACATGGAGAGTCTGGTGAAGAAGCAGCACATTTACCATGGTCATTATCAGACACCTGGCGTCAGAATCTGCACACACTGGTTCTGACTGCTATTTCACTTCTTTTGGTGCTGGCTCTGCCTAGACAGCTGTGCGGGCGACGGAAACTGGAGGTCACTCCACTAACACAGCTGCTTACCGTCAACGCAGCTGCCTGCCTTCACCTCAGACTAGAGCATGGAAAGCTACCCATTTTGTGGCAGAATTTTACACAATAGAAACATCTGCATGTGAATTATGGCTGTGCCAGGGCCCAAAAATGCACTTCAAAAATTATCAATTTAGCTAAAGGCTAATGATGAAGAATGGAAGCCCCAAAATGATATGATAGAGAATTACAAAAATATCTTAATTAATTACAAATTGAAGAGCACATTTTGGGGGTCATCTTGTACATAAAGATTTAATGAACAATTTCAGCAGTCAGCAGAAGGGGAGGCTGGTGCCGATCAACTAACTGGATGAGCTACCGGGCTTATCTGGGGCGGCTAAACCGCCAGAAGCTTTTTGCCTGGCTCCGCCTACTCAGCCAAATCAGGTTAATGCTGAAGATCTCTAGTGTCAAGGTGAGGGCCACCTATAAACAGCTCACCAGGCTAATATGTTTCACATTGCAGTGCAGCATTTGGGCTGGATCTGAAACTGATTGCCCAGAAAGGATAATATACTTATAAAGCATGTACAAAGGAATACTCCCTAGACTGTCTTAAAAATTCCTAAGCTCAAAGGACAATTTTGGACAAACAAAAAGTTAGGATTGGTGCCAGATGCAGTTTTCAGCTGTGTCCTTTGTTTAGAAAGTTTATATCCTAATTTGGTTTTTTTAATTGGGCCCTGAGGATAGAGTCCCATTTCAAGAACAATGCTTACACAGGATGAATGCAAAACATATAATTTCTACTTCAAATGACGCTAATATAGAAGATTTTATTCATAAATACATTTCATGTCTGCCTCCAGAAATGAACAAAAATTCCATTTAAAAATGTCTACCAGTGAAAGGGTTTTCATAAAGATTCACATAAAACTCTAGAAAAGATCACACATTTTCTATTTCTCCTCTGATGATATAGAGGCAGGAAGATACTGTTTTTCTGAGAGCAGGTTATATAGTGAATTGCTTCAGATAAAATTAGGGGAGAAAAGAGTGAGCAACTAAGATATCTGGTGTGTGTGCAGTGTGCATGAAGAATACCTATTCATTTTTACATCACGGTGGCCCTTTCAAGAGCTAGGCAATGGTCTTATTGATAGACCTCCTTCAATATGCAGGTCTACTGATTTCATTTCTAAATACCTTATTTAATGTTGATAGTCAAAACCCTGGGTGGGAGGGAGGGCATTGGGAGGATGGGTGAAAAAGGTAAACAGATTACGAAGTACAAATTGGGCCCTGGATGGGTGGCTCAGTTGGTTGGAGCATCATCCCGTACACCAGGAGGTAACCTATTTGATTCCCAGTCAGGGTATACACCTAGGTTGTGGGTTCGATTCCTGGTCAGGGTGTGTACAGGTAGTAGGTGATTAATGCTTCTCTCGTGTTAATGTTTCTCTCTCTGCTCCTCCCCCCTCCCCCACAAAAAAGAAACGTTAAACATATCCTCAGGTGGGGATTTAAAAAAAGTACAAATTAGTTGTTACAGAACAGTCATGGGTATGTAAAGTACAGCAAGAATATAGTCAGCAATGTTTCGAATAACTATGTATGGTGTCATCTGGGTGTGACATCTATCAGGATGACCATTTGGTAAGTTATGTAATGTCTAATCACTGGGGTGTACAGCTGAAGCTAATATAATAATATATGTCAACTGTAATTGAAAAACTTTAAAAAATATTTAAAAGAAAATAGACCCCTACTCTCTAAAAACCCATGAATCCACTCCTAATCTTTTCTCTCCCTTTCCAAGTAACTGCTGCTCATGTCGTACTGGGCTGCCATGCACAACGACGCGGCAAAGGCCAGTGGACACGGGGCTATCACAGCAGACCTGCAGGGCACAGCGAATTGCTACGTTCGTGTGCGCTGTACGCCTGCACGCATACGCACGCACCGAATGGCGCTGTCTAACTCTCTGGAGGCAGACATGAGACAGCCATTCGCGGGGTTCTCAGAAGGTCATATTTCGTAAAAGGGATCTTTAAAAGTTATAATACTATGCACCAGAAAAAAGAAGTATTTTTCTAAAACGTTATCTGGAGCAACAAAAGAGATTCACTATAGACAAATCCCTCTCTTGTTTTAAAGTCCCTATATAAATATTCATGTATTTAAGCTCTTCTAATGCTCAGCGGGTAACAAAGTAGCTGAATGCTTGTTTTAAGTTCTTACATTCTGCTTCCATCCTGCTGCTTGAAAATGTCACTTCGCATCACAGACACTGCCAACAGAAGACCCCAACATGCCAATTGTAATTAAAAATGTTATTTTCAAACAAATGTCCACAGCTTATATACGTAAAAAAAGAAATATTCCCCATCCCTTGAGTTTGTAAAAATGATGGTAAAAAGTTCATGGAACCTAAGGGGGTGACAATCACCTATATTTTAAAGCACAACATAAAGTATTCTTTTTGATAAGATCTCAACCTACAACAATCGTTGCTTTAATTTATTTTTCGGTCGTCCAATGGGTTTTGCATATCGTCGTTTTATTTGTGCAGCTTTCTCATGAAGTAGTTTTCTTCCCTTTTTCTTTGGTCTGCAGACTTGGCAAATCCACATCCCTGAATTGATACATATATAAAAAATATTTTAATGTTTCATTTTAGGAGAGGTATGAAATATAAACTGTAGCTGTAAAAGCTGCCCAAGGATGCCAATATACAGAATGTAACTCCAAAAGGTGGATCGCTCCCTTCTGTCAGTCTCTTCAGGAAGCCATCATTAAAGGTCAATTTCCCCGTCAAGGTGGTGAGAACAGAGGGCAGCCCCTGTCTCAGAACCTTTCCATAAGGCTTTCCCAACATGTTACAAAGCCTCCTTCTGCTACCTAAACACACATGGGAAACCGATCCTGTCAGATGCTATAGATCTTTTGATTTGAGGAAGACATTTTCAAGTTAATCAGTTTTTGGAACTGAAAAAAAAATTATCTTATCTCTTTCTGGAATTTTTCCATACTAAAAAAACTGTCAGTATGACATATTTAAATTAAAACTTAAAACTGTTAAGTGGTATGGAATTATAATAATTAAAACTGTACATCTGGCATAGGGTAAGAGGTCAACAGATCACTGAAAGACCAGAACACTGATGCCTATAGGAAAGGTTCACCGTTTCAAAAAGGTTTTATTTCAAATCAGTGGCGAATGGATAAAATGATTCAGTATGGCAATGGAACACACAGCTGTCTATCTAGACAAGTAAATATTATAACTTGAAAAAATTAAACATTATAAGTACCAGGAAAAATACATGGATATTTCTATCATCCAAAGCATTATTAACATTTAAGGATGAAGCCATACAGAAAAAGGTCATGGATTTAATTACAATAAAAATATAAGAGCTTTTGCAAATAAAAAAGTGAAAACTCTAATAGAAAAACGATTAATGGATAAAACAGACACTTTACAATGATGGTATACAAACAGCCAATAATCAAACACAAAAAATGTTCAATCTCACTACTTAAAGAAAAAAAAATTATCAGACTTCTTTTTTCTATTATCAAATTGGCAATTTAAAATATTCAATAAGAACATTATTTCACTGACTGTTAAGACACTACTGACTTAAAGATGCATCTGATTTCAAAGATGTTAAAATGTTTTTTTTTTAAGTGTGTCTTAGACTCGATATAATGAAGTAATGGTGAGTGTGGTCATAACACAGGGAAACAGGTATTCTCATACACTGGTGGTCGGTCTGAAAACTGATACAACCTTTCATGTACACAGCCTTTGATCCAGCAATTCCTCCCCTAGGAATTTATCTTAAGGCAATAATTGTGGATGGAAAAATTGAAAACATTTGTAATGCTCACCATAGGGGATTGGTTAAATAAGTTCTGGGTTTTTTTATACATGGGGTTGCAAAATCAAGTATGCTCAGGAGCCACCCAGGTATCAATACATGCGACTAAAGCAAGCTGGAATGGAACACAGCAAAGAGTATAAAGAACTCAAATTCAAAATTTAAAAAATATCGTACCAGCTCCTCTGTAATGCATTTAGAGAAGTCTTAAACATTTACATTTATTTATATAAGGCCAACAAAGCATATCTATGGCCCACAGTCACGGGGTTTGTAACCCCGCTCTATATATGATGGAGTTCTACACACTCATTAAAAACTATGTTTAGGAGAACATTTAATGATGTGGAAATGCTGGAAGTTACAAAAACATACATAGAATGTTCTATTTCTTTTTAAAAGGGCATGTGGGGGCAGAGAAGGAATTTCTAATTGGTTGTTCTTTTTACTCCTTTTTGTCAATCTGTGTTTTCTAAATCTTTCACAATGAAAATGGACAAACTTTGTAATAAGAAGGCAAAGTTATTTTTAATGTTTAATATATTACAAAATGAGCCCTGACTGCTATGGTGGTCATTTGGGTGTCGTTCCACAGAGCAAAGGTCATTGGTTCAATTCCTAGTCACGGCACAAGCCCGGGGTTGTAGGCCTGGTCCCTGGTGGAGGTGCATGCGAGAGGCCACCAATCAATGTTTTTCTCCCTGATTTTCTGCCTCTCTTTCTCCCTCCCTTCCCCTCTCTCTAAAAATAAATACATAAAATCTTTTAAAAATATATGTTTTATATATACAAATAATCAAAATGAGGAAAAGGAGACTGAGCTAGGCTTACTTACACAATAGAGACCAAAACAAACAAACAAACAAACCCTTACCCCGTATGGCTATATTCACATACGACAGTTCAGATGCTCACGGTCAAAACAGCAACTGAGGGTCAGGAAAATGGCAGCTCTTGCTCCATCATTGAGAACAGGCAGTGTCTTACCTCTGAACACAGGACCAATAATAGGGAGGTTTTTGGGAAACTTTTTACCTACCTAATCTAAACCTATTTTAATAAAGAAACAGTTTCAGGAGAGGAATAGTCTTTTTATCCCTGTATCTGAATTAGAGTCTTTATTATATATGTTACCTTCAAACTCAATGCCTTTACATTCCTCTGGTCATAACCTGTGCCAAATCCGTAAGTATGAGGAAGGTAGGAGAGATGCAAAAATGCTTAAGGAACCAGCGTACCTCTGAGCTCTCAAGACAGCAGGACAAACCTGGTAAGTATATAATAAAGCGCATTTTGAATATGGTTTAAAAATTCACCTTTTGGCATTCTGGAAAGGGGGGGGTCACAGCACTCCATATGGAATCCTCTATCACAGGAGTCACAGAAAAGCATATTATCCTGTAATGTAACATATTAGAGACTAATTGAGACTGAAATCCACTGTAATAGGCCACAAATTCTTACATTATCCAATTGATAGTAATAAAATATAATGAAAGAGTACTAGGATCAATACTGAAATTTGGCATCTTTACATTTAAAAGTTCAAAAGAATATAGCAACAGTCTACAGAAAGTAAAAACCTTAACACTGAAAACTAACCATTTACTTGGAGACGGAGGGATACGGGGAGCCATACTCACTGCATTTTTGCCTTGGATTCTACACGCACTGCACGTCTTGCATTCGATGCACTGCCACCTTAAGGCCTTTACGTTTGTTGTTAGTTCAGGACAAAATTTCAAACAGGAAGGGTGTCCTACAAGCATGAAAAGCAAATTGCTTTATGGAAATGGTGCCTTCTATATTTTTAAACTCTCATTCCCTAATATTTAATAGATAGTGATAATACCAGCCAAGAACCTTAAGAACTTGACAATACAAAAAGAGAATCCAAATTATACTTTCCTTTCTGTCTTTTTCTGTATGTAACAGTGACTGTATAAATGTATCTCCTAAGAGAAATTGGGAAAACTTATACCAATTCCAATCTCAAGCCTTGGAACTTGAAGATAACATATGCTTAGATTGTGTTCTCACTCCTGTGCCTTCTGGTTCGTCTCCTGCCCTCGGTATAATCATCAACCGCCATTTACCCCATGTTTTCTGGTTTGCCAGACTGTGAAGGGAGGACCGAAGTTAAAATAATTCCTGCTCTCTGTGTGTGATGGAATCATAAAACCTAAGTGTTTGCTAAATAAAAAACTGGGGCTGCTTAACACAATACAACTACAAACGCAAAAAAAAAAATCCAATAGTATACAAAGAATATCCCATTGCTGGAGTATACACAGAAGATACTGTTGCCATCTTGACCCTAGTCTCTTAATTTAAATTCTATAAGTAAGACCAGAAACAGTGAATTTGAATTTGAAAGTTAAGATGTTGAAAGAACCAGGTCAAACTGAATACACCAGGAAGCACACCCTCAGTAGGTTTCCCCCATTTCTGTGAGTGTTCAGCCTTCCCACACCGTGCTGGGCATACCTTTCACCTGGCGGCCCTCCCTGCACAGAAGAGAACCGGGGACCCTGAGGGGCAGCACCTTCCAAGGAAGCCAGACAGGCTACACTCGATAATAAACAATGAACTCCTCCAAAAGGTTTGGGGAGTGTGAGCCTATATTCTCGAGAAGGCAATTCAGTGTAAAATCTGATGGTCTTTTATCATGTAAACGTGCCATATCCAAACTTGATTTTATTTTCCTAAATCTGGTCTTAAAATAGTAAGAACATTGGTAAATCCCATGTGAAAGAACTTATAACCGAGCTGCAAAAGAAACCTGAGGGGTAATAAAAAAAAAAAAAAGAGCAGATTCTGCAATTTCAAAACTGTTTTATAATTTCCTGACTTTGGCAGGCTCATTGTTTAAATATATATTTTGGGTTGCTGCCAAAAAGGTCCTCCTCCCTAAAGCTTAACAGGTGCTTCATAAAATTCCACCCACCAGGAGATTTAGCTTTTTGAAGTAAAGACATTCAAAATCAATCATCGATACCGTTAATAAAAGCATACTATTCCTGAGGCTTTTTTTAAAAAAATTCTAAACATCTGTATTTAAGATGTTGAGCAAATACAATGTTGTCGTAGGAGTACGACTTCAGGCAGGAGAGACACCCAGGCAGATGCACGTAACCTGCGACGCCGTTCCTTTACAAGGGCTTCTCTCATCCAAATAAACTCGGGGGAGAAGTTTAAACATATAAAAATGGTATCAATCACCTCTTTCGGCTCAGGAACAGCAAACAAAGACAACCTGCTTGTCGACTTTAAGAAGTATACTCTGACGGAGGACGGAAGAGGTCTACTTTGATCAAGGTTTTCTCCCCCCTCACATGGTGAGGGGGGTAAAAACTCAAGTTTTAAAGAACAGCAATTTAAATTCCACCCTTAAAATGGGTCCCATCAGCTAAAAGTATACCATTTACTTCTTTTTTTCCCCCTTTTATTACTTCCTGTAAGTCATACATCACTAGAACATATGACCTCAATTTCATGCCCTAAATTTTTCTCTACATTAAAATCTGCTTTTGTACTCTGTAGCTTAATATTCAGCAACTAAAGTAATTCACATCATTTTATAGCTTAGTATTCTCATACATATCCTATGAAAAATACTTTTTGATAATTATATATTTTAAAAATTAATGGACTTTAGCCACTATCAATCAAGAGTACAGAATATTCTTCCTCTTATTTCACTCACTTCAAGCAATATTACATCTCAACCACTACCACTTAAGCTACACTATCAAATTCTAAAATCTTCAACCTGTCTTTCCTTTAGGTAGTAATCTTACCTTTATTTAGTTCAAGAGAATTGGCCACAGATCCCTGCCAGCTCTAAATTTATATGATTCTGTAAGGGATGCTGACGGATGAAGAAATATTTCCATTTTATTTTCTCACGGCTAACTTTAAAAATATTGGAGTCTTGATATACTAATACACAATCTACAGTAATTAGATGTAGCACAACAATGCAATTGATCATGTAATTCCCTTTCTCTGATTTAGTCACTCTGCTCAACAATTCCCTTTAAAATTCTTGCTCTCTCTGCTGGCATAGCCATGATGGTGTCTTTTTGGAGATTGGTTTACTGTTGTGATTTGCAATTTATCCGATTTGAGATCATAATATATATATTTATTCAGTCATTCATTCTTATTACAAACATATTAAGCTTTTAATAGTTTTATCTAGCAAAACCAAAGGAATGCTGCTTAAAATTAAATAATTTCCTGACAATGAAACCACAAACCAGTAGAAATAGTTTTTGGAGGAAGTACTGTGGGAGGAGAAAACAGGGGTTCTGTAGTAGACAGAGTACTGGCCCCCAGTGATGTCTGTGCCATCACCGCAGTGACTTGTAAATACATCTCCTGACGTGGCAAGAGGGGCTTTGCAAATGGGACTAAGGGTACAGGCCTTGAGACGGGGAGATTATCCTGGATTATCTGGTTTGGTGCAATCTAATCATGAGTACTTAAAAGCAGAGAATCTTTTCCAGCTGGGTTAATGAGACCAGAGGAAAGAAGGAAGAAGAGGGGACTCCACCAAACTTTGATAGCTTTGAAGACGGGAGAGGCGTGGGGGAAAGGGCAAGGCAGACGGGTAGCCTTCAGGAGCAGGGAATGTCATTTACCTGACAGCTGGCCAAAAAAAGGGGGGGCTGGGGGGAACTTCAGTCCTACAAACACAAGGCACTGAAGTCTGTCAACAAGTCTGTGGGAATTTGCTATAGCAGCAATAGAAAACTAACAAAACTCAAACACTGGGTCTCTTGAACTAGCTGTCTGACCGACTACCTGTCCATTTGAGACACAGTGAAGAAAAGAACACATGTTTCAGACCATGTAATCTAGCAGAAAAGACAGACAAGAATTAAGCAAGAATTAGGATTAACACATGACAATGGGATGGCTCAAAGATATGCAAGAACCCAGCAGGAGGTTAGAGGAAGGCCTTCCTGAAGAAGAGACTGGAAGGATGCATGAGCTGCGATGGGAGCAGAGGTGGGGCGGGGTGGGAGAAGCTAGTATGTGCAGAGGGGGAGGAGAACATGTTACAGTCAAGGAGAGGAGAGAGGTGCAATACAACTAGTACACATAACAGGTGACAGGGACGCGGAATACATTTAAGAGCCCAATCCAGAAGAGTTTTGGGGGGATATATTTAAAAATTTTGGATTTTTTTCCCCTAAGGGTACTTGGTAGTCACTGAAGAATTCTGATTAGATTTATAATTTTAAAAGGTAACTAAGGCTGCAGATTTAGGTTATCATAATAGCAGATCTGAGTTGATTTGGTGGGAGTGTGTGGATATACTGAAGATGTAGGACGTGTATTAGTACACAAAAATCAATGGATTTTTGGTGATTCCTTGGTGTGAGAAAATAAAATAAAGCACGGCCCCAAATTTCTGGCTGGTGTATGCCATTGGCTAACATGATAAATCCCTGAGGAGAAGCGAGATGGTGTATATTTGCGGAGATTTCTGTTGCTCCTGCTGTGGTGGCTGCTTTTGGGTGGAGGGAGCAGTGCAGTGCTGATAAGCTGTTGGGACATTAACTCTGAGGAGCCTATGGGGCATCCAAATGGAGAAGCTATGGACGCATTTACATCTAACGGTCTGGAGGTGAGAAGCTATGAAGCAAAGTAAAAAATACAGTCAGAAGTCTAAAGAAACACTGAGGTGATGGGGAAAGGCCAAGGAGCTAACAAAACTGTGGAAGGAATTGGCAGAGAGAGAACACAGAGACTATGATATCACAGAAGCCAGAGGAGAAAACCACTTCAAAGGAAAAGACTCTCGGCAGGTCAGACATGGCTGAGAGGAGTATTTGGTGTGAACTGAAAGATGTCCATTAGATATTTGACAAAGACTAAAAAGTGACCCTTAGATTTTGCTACACGGAGGCAACAAAGCCAGGAGAGATTTCAGGTGTCCTCAAGGTGGACCGATACTCGACCCCTTTAATGTACGACGGTGATTTTTCTCACTCTCCTGGCTACATCACAGCAGCTTTTCTTTGTCTCTATTTTCAATGAGCTTCCACTTAGAATGATGCTGTAATTTTGAACTGTACACTCATCTTAGATTTGCTAATTTGAAAACACACATGCACACAACTCATCTGTAAGTAAGATTTAACCACCCGGCAGTCTGAGCAGCAGATACAAAATTTCATTTGGTATAATATCTAATACTTATGTGAAGCTAATTAAAGATAATTTGGTTTTAATGAGGCAAAGAGAATATAACAGTGTTAATTTCAAAGTAGGCTGATCCATGAAAGTCAAGTAAAATCACTTTCTAGTCCCAACATTCCCATAGACCCGAAGACTATTTGATGATTCCCACATTCATTATCAGTGGTTAGGATAATCCTTCACCTTTGTGGAATGTTTTATGGTTACTGATAATCTTCATATCATTATCTTACTGGATCCTCACAACAGGCTTGTGGATACAGGGCACAGATGCTACCCTCTGCCCTTGACAGATATGGAAAACCACAGGTACCCAGCTGGCACACAGAAAAGAACTGGAACACCACATTTGGGGCTCCTTGCACTATGCACCTCACCTTATACTTTAATACCTGTAAACCTGAATCACTGTTTCAAAAGAACTTTTAGCAAAAACACACACACACACACACACACAGTTAAAGAAAACACTGCCCACTTGTGGCACTGAGCCATCTTAAAAATAAAAAAAAATTCCTGATGGTCTTTATGATGTAAGCAGAAGGAACCACTTATTACCCATGCCTATGAAATCTAAGCAGAGTCTAAATATGACATCATACAAATGGTACTTCAGATAGAGGCAGCTAAACACCAACAGGCACATATGGGAAACACATTTAAGAATAATCTTTCTTACGGGCTGCCATCTTTATTTCCTCTTCTTGGTTTTATACTGCTATGGGTTTTTTTCTTCACATAAACATCTTATAGTAGGGATTTCTTTGATCACTACAAACGGTCTCAATTCAACCCTAGAACCCATGGACTCCTCTGAGTGTGAGACAGTGGCCATTCCCATAAGACCAGCCGGGGCACAAACCAATCTGCACCTCCCACTCGAGAAGCTGGGCTGCGCCGTGACAACAGGCTCCCACCACTGTCAGAGCGCACTGCTGAGCCACGCAAGCCAACTTGATTCCTTTTTCCTGTAATAATCAAGGGGTCACAACAGAGCATTATAACTACAAGATTCTCCCTAAGCTCTCTAAGAAGAACCATATTTTATTTTGATCCTTCTATTTAAAGACTTCCAAATAACAAAGTCCAGTCATCTGACCTACCAGAGAAGTAAATGTCTGCAAGGCACATCCCCGAATTAGGAACAATGGCTTTTTTGACTAACGTAGCTAAATCCAGACTGGCACAGCACTCAAGGGGAGATTAAGTGAACCTCAACAGGAGAGCCGGATCCCGTTGCAGAGTCCAGAGAAGCACTCTGAGCCATCCTTTATCCCACACAAAGGAAGATGATGACCCCAGGCTTGAATTTCTGCTGTGACCTACACCTCTTCTCTGAAGGCTCTGGCTCTTTCCACCTGATGGGAGGGGGGGAAACTGACTTGCAAAATGACTCTAGCTGTGCATGCCTTCCAGACAGCATCCTCAGTCCATTCTTCTCCGTTTGTTAAAAAAGAAAACAGGAGAGCATTTTTGAAAAGAGAAAACAGAACACTACACCTACAACCCTAGAAAAGTAAGAAGCTTTAGGGGGAAAAAATTTCAGTGACCTCCAAGTATAAGGGAGATCAAGCCTCTCCTTTGGCAGGTCTTCAAACCTGGGAAAGACGAAGGGAGATTGATTACATCAGAAAATCTAAGATCTACCTGTTTAGAATTACACCTTTATACCCTGTGAAGGAGGCCTTGAAGTTATGATCTAGAAGATAATGATCTCGAATGCCTTATCAACTCAAGTAAGTGTATCACCAGAGGTAAGGAAATATATAAAAGGAACTTTTCTTCTCACACTTAAGAGCGTCTTTAATCTGTCTAAGCACCCAAATACATACTCATGAAATACAACAGTGAAGGGTGTTTTTAAAGTACCACCTTAAAAATCACAAAGGGTAGGTCCTAGACAAGTGAACACCACTTGAATTGATCAGGCAGTTAAACAAAAGAATAATTCATTCAGAATGAGCCTCGTGAGAAAACCCAAAAGATAACCGCCGAGTCAGAACTGATGAGTGAGGCACTACCTCACTGGGATAAAAGAGGGAGATTGTATGGTTGAAATTTATTAAACTGAACATACAGATAATGTTTCCCTGCCCTTTTGTCACTGCCCATGATAAAAGGGGCAGGTAACAGAATTTTAATGAATCTGTAAAGCCCATCAAAAAGACTGTCAGAATGCATTTCTCAAGCAGAGTTTGAAATGTCTTATTTCCCAGGCTGTCCCCTTCGAGTCGGGTCCAGAGAGCCACGGAATCACACACGTCCCACCCAGTCAGACCCTCCTGAGAGGAGGGAGACTCGCTGCACCACACGGCCACGCCTCTGCGTGAGACACTTCCTCCACTCCGGCAGCGAGCAGCTGTCAGAAGTGGCGATAAGATTTTAAACTACCTGCAGCGATTAAGGACGACAATATCAAACGTGCCAAATGATTGGCTAGCATTTACAGTACGCTTACCAAAGCTGCTGCAAACCCTGTGCCCTCGCATTAACTCCCACAAAACCCAAGAGGGTAGGTGCTAATCTTCTAATGAAAAAACCGAGGCTCGGAATAGTTAATGAAATATTTCGAGGCAGAGGAGCTGGGCTGTTGCTGGCTCTCCAGTTTGCTCTAAACCCACTATATAACACTGATTTCCTCGATGTTTTGCAGCTTGTTGGTGTTTTTAAAGATAACTATCACTATAAAAATAGTAGTTGGTTATTAATTTTAAAACAACACTTTGAGAGGAAAAGTTTCAGTAAGCTGAGAGGAGGAAAATTTAAAGATTAACGTACAAAGATTAACTTTAAAAATCCAATAAATACCACTCAATCTGTTGATATATGTGTATTTAAGTATGTGCCCTGGCTGGTGTAGCTCAGTGGATTGAGAGCAGGCTGTGAACCAAAGGGTCACCAGTTCAATTCTCAGTCAGGGCACATGCCTGGGCTGCAGGCCAGGTCTCCAGTAAGGGACACAGAGAGATAACCACACATTGATATATCTCTCCCTCTCTTTCTCCTTCCCTTCCTCTCTCTCTAAAAAATAAATAAAATCTTTTAAAAATAAGTGTATATATGTGCATACACAGATACATAACATATAACCATATACACATCTCAGCTAGACAACTATCACCTGCTTAAGAAGACCAGCTTGGTAAGACAAATTCTTTTAATGTAAGCAATTTGACCTTTAATTTCCATTATAAAACTGGAGGTGTGGTCTTAAAATGTCATGCTGAGAAACAGGCAGAAGTGACAGCTACCTTGAAAACATCTGGGGGTAACTGCAGTTTGTCAGGTCCAGTGTCCCTACCCAGCATTCCCTGATTCCAACATCACCCTCTACACAAACCACTCTTCCTATCTAATTCTAGGCAATCTGAATTTCTTTCATGCCTGATGATTTCTTGATTCTATCATTGCTGTTTCCAGAAGACTGTCCCTTTCATTCAGAGTCACACAGAGCTGTGATGTAATATTATATTTCACCAGTAGGTGTCATGACCTGAAACACTATATTTTCCAACTCAAATATCTCTTAATTGAGACTTCAGGTTATAGAAAACACGTGATTCTAGTTGTGTCCAGCTTGAAAACCTAGACTTCTCCTCATTGAATCTGCCTGCAAAGTAGAAGACTCCACATTGAATTGCCAACGCTGGTATGAAATCAAAGCTTAGTTATAAATATTAATATAAAGTGTTATATAAACATATATATCTTTACATCAGTGCTAATATACTCATACTTCTTTCTCCCTTTCTGCACTTACTTTTAAAAATTTAAAATGTATGCTATTACCAAATAATTGCTTTAAAGAACAAACACAGTTCTGATAGAGAAACAGCAGGTCGCTGTAACGGGGAGCCACTGCCCAAACCCAGAAAACGCCAACTCACCACTACTGCCACAGTCTGCACAAGAAAGGAGCTCTTCTGGTTTCTTTTCACGATTTGATTCTTTAGTCCCCAAACAGAAGCTACATATTGGAATGGGATCAGCACGGGGCTATGACAATTAAAATGAAAAAAATAGTTAGTTTTCCATTTCAAAATTAAAAACAAAACATTAAAGTCAAAAGCATCTTACCTATTTCTTTAACAAAAAAATACTGCTGAATAAGGTATTCAAATCAACATTTTCTGCTAATAAAAAATCTCTTAAATTATTTAATACTAAAGTATTTACTACCCAAATAATGTTTTTAAGTATAATAATGAGACCCAGAAGTAATTTTTGTTAAATCAATGAAACCTATATATATTGAATAACTTTCCATTAATGATCATTAAGGATTCACTTGAAATCTCATATCGTTCCCATAATCTATTTGCTTATGATAATTGATTCATCTACATATTCAGTATTCTAGATTATGAATATCGTATCATCTATTTAGGTCAGATTGTTGAGCTGAACTTTATCAAAATTATCAAAAAACAATTATTTATCTATCAAACATTTCATAGAAAATATTGGTATTTTTGAGATGCCATAATAACAGAATTAGAACTAAGCAAGAACTTTAAAATTCTGTAGCATCACTTGAAAAGATCAAAAGATCATGAACAAGGCCTTCCTGGCACGAGATACTCAAAAGTAAACCACATCATGCCACGCGAAGGACACAAACTCTCGGTTTTTGACATTCCCACTTTCATAAAAGAATAACAAAACATCTGCCTAACCCCTCAGCACCTTTTAACTCTGAGGAAATTGCTTTGAACAATGTCTAAATCTGCATACATTTTGTGTCTCCACTGTTATTTATGACTGCCAGCGATGCTAGTATTCCCATCCACATGAATAGCTGACTGTGCCTGCAGATCTGGTCACATTTATTCTGAACAACCAACACTGTATGAAAACTAAAAATTCTGCATACTGCAAGCCTTCACACATGTCTGCCAGCCATCTGAATGCAACTATAATGTATTTATATTTGAATCTCATGAATCAAAAATTCAAGGCAAGAAAACTTAGTATAATCACAATTTTTTTAATGTAAATCTAAAACAAGATTTTGCTAGGTCTTTCTAAATATACATCAGCACAGAATAAACATCATTTGTTCAGCTACTCTATCCCAAATGCCTAATACATTGTCTGATGCACAGTAGGCACTCAAAATGTATTTGCTAACCGAATAAATGAAAGAAACATATGCTAGTTTAACAAAAAAAAAAAAAAAAAAAAACCACCTCATCTGAAAGATATTTCAAATGGTTATGATTCCAACAAATATCTTGGTTAGCTGTGACAACACGTTATCGAAAACCAGAATCTATCTTATGACCAAGAATTTGCAAAATTGTTGAATATGACTGTTAATTTCATCATACAATATGTGTTCATTATCTTGCCTTATTTTCAGTATAATGTGCTCTTTTAATTTGCACAGGCTTTACTTTCTGAGGTAGCTAGGCAAATGTCTTTTTGAGGCTCCAGTTAAAAAACAGAGTATAAAACACTTTGTACTAGAAAAAACAAAAAAGACACGCTGCAACAAATTGGTCACTGACTCCAGCCACAATTTTTTAAATGCCAGATAATCAGCACTGCATAATTATGGATCTATAGTTATTACTTGCAACTGCTCAACTGCAGTACCTTGGGAACACTTTTGTTCCTTTAAATAGCAATTAAAAGAACAATCTGGTTTTAAAATGACAACATTCCCCTGATAGATTCTAGCTAAAGCCAAGTCCTTGTACTAATGGGATTCCTGCTTTCATTTGATATAACAATGCTCAAGCCATTGCTGCCATCCTTGCCGTGATAAATAATTTACAAAATGTCACATATCATTCATGCAATGAAACAAATCCAAACCTGCAATCCCATTTTTCTTTCCCAGATGAATTTTTAGCTGTAAGAAAGACATGGCCATCAGCCAGCATTCATGCTCATTTTTCGTTTTTAACTAAAGGTAACACAAAGGACAAAGGTTGCTAGTAGTTCATGACCAGAAAGACTGATGTCCCACACTCTGCCCAATAATAGAAAGCATAGATGCTATCACTTTGCGCTACATTCAAGTGAACCCCACAACGCTGATGAATGCTCACCATCATTTATTTTAGGGATAACTATCTTACAAGATTCTATAAAATCACTGCGTTATACAGAAATGTCTGCCCTGCTGAATTATTGATAATTCAAAGCACTTTTTTGCTAACCTCAGTACAGCCAAGTCAATTAACTTAAAAAAATTGCCACTTGTATGAAATGAAACTTTTATAGTAATGCATGTAAATGGGCCACAGAACTATTGATTCACTATTCTCAATCAGACTACATATAACTGTTTCAAAAATAATCCCTGGCAATAGATTAAAATGGACTGCAGTCAGAAACAGGTCTGAATACACGGTAACTCGATTCTACCCAAGTCCGCCGCAGACAGGTCATATTTAGGAAGTCTGTAAATATCTGCTAATTCTTAATTTCTTTCTTTGAAATGTCACAAAGTCACCTAACCTGTTGACCACATTTTCCTATCAACATGCTTGAATATTTCAAGCTAATTTTGAGAATGAACACCTATGAGTAGATCTGAACTCTGCAGACTGCTGAGGAAGCATGTCCTGCTCATCTCCCATGATACGGTCATAGAGTAGCTTCGAGGCTACAGGCCACTTATACACTATCTCGTTTAATCATTGTAACAATCCTGCCAGGAATGCGTGTCACTACACTCATTTTAGTCAGAAAATTGAGGATCTGGGAAGTTAAGTAACTTTTCTAAAGTTGCACAGGTTCGTCTGCGGAGCTGGCATTTAAACACAAGTCAGCCTTCTCTAAAGGCTATTCCTCAGCTGCACTACCCACCACCACCCTTGCCTCCTCTCGGGAAAATGTTTGAAAATTATCTTTCCGTCAGCAACAATAACTCTTTACTAATATGCTCATAATCTTTTCCATTTAGTTTCTCCCATTATCCCAATGGCATAAGCTTTTAAAACTACTTGAAAAGCATCCATTAATATACAATAGATGATTAATTACAATAAAGAAGAGGTACCTGAGCCTGGCTCGTGTAGCTCAGTGGATTGAGCATGGTCTGCGAACCAAAAGGTCACCAGTTCGATTCCCAGTCAGGACACACACCTGGGTTGTGGGCCAGGTCCCCAGTGGGGGCCACATGAGAGGCAACCACACATTGACGTTTCTCTCCCTCTCTCCCTCCCTCCCCTCTCTCTCTAAAAATGGCTCTAAAAATAAATAAATAAAGTCTTAAAAAAAAGAAGAGGTACCTTTACAGTGAAGAAATCTGGTACACATCGCCTTGACTGAGTGATCAAACCTATCCTCAATATGGGACAGACATCATGTGCCTCCAACGCATTACACTGAATGACTCAGCACTGCCCATGCAATGCTCTTCCTGGAAATATTTACCTTGAATCTAATCATTGGGAAACAATCAGGCAATTCCAAATCTAGGGAAAGTCTGTAAGACCATGGGCCAGGACTCTTCAAAAATGTCAGAGTCAGATAAAACCCAAAAAAGTGTGGAACAAATTTACATAGGTGACTAAAGTGGCATGAAAACCAAATACAGCCCCAGTGGGTGTGACTCAGTGGATTGAGCACTGGACTGCAGAACAAAGGGCAACTGGTTCGATTCCCAGTCAGGGTATATGCCTGGATTGCAGGCCAGGTTCCCCAGGGTAGGGCGTGCGAGAGGCAACCACACATTGATGTTTCTCTTCTGGTCTTTCTCCCTCCTTTCCCCTCTGTCTAAAAATAAATAAACAAAATCTTAAACAAACAAACAAAAAAAAACAAAAACAAAAAGTAAATACAATTCATGATTCTTACTTGGATTCTGAATTTTATTTATTTATTTTTTACATTCTGAATTTTAAAAGTACCCACAGGTATAAAGGATATTATTTAGATAATTGTGCAAATATGCACTAAATAGTAAACAATATATAAACTATATATAATTTTTTTGAGTCAACACAATTGTGATTATATAGGAGAATGTCCTATAGCAAGCATTCTTAGAGGAGTTGAATGTGAAAATATTTTAAAGTGAAGTGTCATGATGTCTATTAACTGAAGTTCAAATGATGCGGGGGGGAAACACTATATTTGGGGGTGTGTGTGTGCAAAGAAGGAGAGAGAAAGCACATATGGCAGAATGTTAATGGTTGGTGAGTCTATGTAAAGGGTACTTGGGTATCTTCATGATAGCATTTTTTCCATTCTCTCAATGTTTGCAACTTTCCAAACAAAACATTGAGGAAGAAAGCTTACCCCTTCTGTTGTCCAAAACAAACAAAAACCTAGAATAAATTAGTATGTAGTTGGATTACAAGCATTTATAAAATAATCCAATTACCAATCCGCAAGTAATACAGACAGAGAAAGGTGTCGATCTAGTTTATAGCGTGTGTGTGTAAAAGAACCAAAACTCTCCAGGGAAAGACCCAGTTTCATCAACAAATAAATTAAAAGGGAGACAGAGTGAGTAAGCAAAGCTTATCAGGTAATAATAATGAACAATCGTTATCTTGATCACGATAATCTACAAATAAATTGTAAAAGTAAGCAAAACTGCATGACCTACTGAGGGAACCGGGACTAGTCAGCCTTGGAGAGACCGCTGGGAGGGGCCAAGCGGAATGTCTTCATCCAGGGGAAAGGGTCAGATTTGTCGTTCTCTGTGGTTCCAGAGCACAAAATACAGACCAACTGAGGTTACTGTAGGGAGTTAAACTTTTCAATGGGGCTTTCCAGCAATAGAATGGATTGTTTTTTCCCTGTCTCCTTTATTAATATATTTATTTCTTTCATTTCAAAAATTTCAGCCAAACGTACATGACATAAAATTTACCACCTTAACCAGTCTTAAGGAGACAGTTCCGTGGCATTAAGCCTATTCATATGCTGTACAACGGTCTTCGACTCTTACCACCATCCGTCTCCAGTACTTTCCTACCTTCCCAAACGGACACACTGTCCCCATCAAACACTAACTCCCCATTTCCCCCTTCCCCGAGTCCCAGGCAACTACCCTTCCACATTCTGTCTCTGGGTTTGACCCCTGTAGGCACCTCATATAAGTGGAATCACACAGTCTTTCTGGAATAAATTATGCCCGAGGCACCTGGAGGCTCCAGTGATCGGAAGACCACGGAGAGACTGAATGGCCCCTCCAGACGCCACAGCAAAGGACGCTGACACAAACTGGGGACCCGGGACCCTTCAGAGATCCTATCCAGATTAAATATTCTAATGGTTTCACGGCTGGATAATCTCTAAAGCCTTTCCCAGCTCAGCTGTAATTTTTTTATTGATTCTATTATACTTAAAAAGACATTTTAAACAGTCTTCAGGACCCTCAACCTCAAAATAAAATAGCCTTTTCTGAGGAAGCAGTCTTTAAATTCAAGACAATGCATTTTTAAGAAGTTACGTATTTGCTTATGGCTACTTTTGTTTGTGCCATGAAGGAAACGACGTATTTGTTAGTCTTGCTAGTCAAAGTAACTGGACAAAAATAGTGAAAGCCCATGCACCCAATCAGAGCCGGGAGTCCGGGCTCACACCCTCTTCCTGACGATGCCACAGAGAAGGGGTTTGTCTCCACGGCCTCCACTCACAACGATCAGGGACGTCAAACTATGGATTCATCCTGAGTCACCACAACTGTCTCGAAT